>OU892278.1:68386332-68539558 GCA_917834065.1 Ceutorhynchus assimilis
AAAATATATCTACCCGAATAACTTGTAATCTTTTTATAACTATTTTATTGTTAATTTTTTACAAAAACAATTTTTTATAATATATTCATCTATCATTATTATACAGGGTGTTCCACTGGGAACTAAATCGATCTGTATGTAGAAAATTTTTGAAAATTTGAAAAACTGTGCGTGCCCATAGTTCAAAAGACAATTTGACGTTCTCTCAATTCAATATGGCGCCATGGGAATAAAGTTCCGTTCTCAGAACCAGGTCGCTCGCGGCGACACCTCGGTAACCAATAGAAATCAAGCATTCAATTGACAGGTCGATTCCTATTGGTTACCGAAGTGTCGCGAGCGACACTACATAGTTCTGAAAACGAAACATTATACACCTGACAATCGTAAAGGCACGTTTACATTCAATTTCCATTCAAATATAATTGAATGTAAAAGCACCTTCACGGTCGTCAAGTTTGTTATGCCTACTTCGCCATCTTGATTTATCAGCTGTTTCGAATTGCCCAATTAGGCCAAGGTTGTTTCAGAGAGGTAGGTTATTTGATAACTTTATGACGTCATCTGGGGTGCCTCATCATAATAGAAATCTCCATAAGGCACCCAAGATACGTTATCAAGTTACTTATTACCAGGCTTCAGGAACTCTGCTCCATGCTCCAAACCACGTGTGATTTTTCAATATGGCGTCTGTGAGAAGATTGACATCTCGATTTTGGTGTGAGGATATTATTCTCGCACGCAAAATCATTGAGGAATGAAGCTCATTCTTTAACGATTTTTGGAGACATTTAGTTTTTAAGGTATATATTAGAGTATTAGACTATCCAAGATGTTTGTGTTCCTCCTGCTTACCATATTTTGCTTATCAAATTCACCGGTTTTGGATAGGCTAACGGATATCTTCAAAATTGACAAACCCAAGAATCATAATCTCTACAGTATTGCTCAATCCCGTAAAACATATGTTCACCAAAAGATCGAACATGGAGGAATGCGAGCGACGTCACGTGCCATCATCGCAATCCTTGATCGGATTGTTTTTGGAGTGGAACTTTGGCGGCGTTCTGATATTTGGATGACAATGCAGAGTGATGTGAAAAACGCGTCACGGTCAAATTTCGTCACTCGAGAGAAAAGAAAGATATAACGTAAAGAGACGGAGAAAGACAGCTATTGATTGACACATACCAAGGACTATACATGCAAAGAGGATTGCCTATATTATTGACAAGCGTCGATATTGACACAAACCAAGAATTATAAGCGTAGAGAGGATTGCCTATTATTGACAAGCGCCGACAACATTGTGACGTCACTACAGATGCGCGTTTTCTTTTTGTTATGCTATTACTATTGTGCTTTGTGATTATTTTAGATATTTATACATTTGTGTGTTCCGTTTTTTTTTTTAAATTATATCCGTGAACCGTCATTATGTAAGTATATTGAAATTAATAGAATATGATCAAAAATTATATTAGAAACGGAGAAAAACAGCCATTGATTGCCACATGATTGCCACAAATCAACGATTATAAGCGCAAGTAGGATTGTCTATTATTGTCAAGGACCGATATCCATGTGACGTCACTATAGAGGTGGGAAACTATCGAAGAATCTAACTATCGATATATCGATAGTAACCAATAAAAACTATCGATGTATCGATATAACTATACATAAAAAAAGGGTTTACGTTTTGGACCCATTTTGGCCATTTTGTATTTGGAGTTTCAGCAATTAGCAGGTCAGGGCAAGCCAAAATGGTAATGTTAATGAACTCCAACAGCAGTGTGCACATGAAGGTCTGAGATGAAGGCCCTAACCTTACGGCCTACACCCTCTACCACAACGGCCTACGCCCTCTACCACTACGGCTTACGCCCTACAATATAAACACAACGAGACCTAGAGAAAAAAATACCCAAATGAAAGTTAATATTGTGAATAACAATATGTTTTAATTACACACGTTCCTTTTTCCTCCAAACTGGAAGTGCAGAATAGAAATAAAAACCACTATGAAGTGAAATACAGTGTAGTTGAGTTGTGTAGGTTATTGTTGTTAACTGATGATAACAGGAAACCTAACTAATCTTTATCTTTTTTAATTTTGATTTCAACTACCATACCATCAAAACCAAAATAAAAAACATCAAATTTGTTCGAGAGATGGTAGGTTTCCTGATAACTTTTATGGCGCTATCTGGGGTGCCTCAACATAATTCCAAATCTCTATAAGGCACCTCAGATCAGATGACGTCCTTTATTAACTTTAGGAGCCTTAAGGCCAAATTATGGACTGACTGGACAGGAGAACTGCTATCGATTGTCCAAGTAGAACTATCGATAGTTACTATCGATAGTTTCCACCTCTACGTCACTACAGTTGCGCGTTTCTCTGCATCTTTACACCAACTCATACGCTAAGTTTAAAAGTTGTATGAGGGAGAGATAGTTTTGAAGAAGTTTCACTTTTACCGCTGCACATGATCCCTTTTATTATGACAGTGCATTTTCAAACACGAAAAATTTGTTATTTTATATACGGGATAATGAACTTCCGCCTACGATGGCATTTTGGAATAGTTTTGACAGGTCGTTGGAATGCCTAATTGGTTGACGTCAGACAGTTGACGTTAATTCAAACGCGAAATAGTTAAGGAAGTAGACCGAAAAATAGGTTTGAAATCTATGCTCAAATTATTTTTTCTGAATGCCTTGTCGAAAGTACTACACTCCAGTGTTGCCAATGTGGTGAAGTCGGATTATCCGAGTTTCTAGTTGAAATTACCCGATCTTTACTCGCGTTTGCTGTGGTGTGGTGTTACCAGGTTTGTGGGGCCAGGAAAGGGGCATATTCCAAAGCAGCGCTCAGCAAAAAAAAAAAAGTATTTTAGGGGTCCACGTTTCTTTTTGTTAGGGCCTCTAACTAGGGATAGATCACTGGATCATAAAGGGGATGGGGATGTCACTGCTAAATAATGCACTCACACTTCCAGTTTTATATCTCTCTATTGTTGCAAAAATAATCGTTTAATAAAGTAATAAATACTATAACTACATTCAAGTACTTTTAATTATTCACAGGTTAGTTAACAAGTCGCATTTGAGTTATTCGAGAACCTTCACTAATCGGTATAAATTCACTAGTTGTAAGTGCTCAATAGTCAATTAAACAATAATTGTCAGTATTAGCGGAACGCTAATATTTTAGTTGAGAGCACAAGATAAAGTTTATTCTTAATAGAAATCTTCGGGAGTTGAGAGTTTTTATATTTTTAGAGAGCCCTTAAAAAAGGGGAGTGTGATTAACTCAATGTTTTACGCGATATTATATCACTTGAGTTTTCAAGCCAGCAGCCAGAGAGATAAAAAAATAAGTCTTTTTATTTAGAGAGCGAGAGAGAGACTGCACAAGGGTGCAACTAGAGAGAATAATTAAATAATTAGAGAAAAGTGAGCAGGTTCAAACTTGTATAGAGCTAGACGTTTTTACGCACTATTTACTGCTAGTGAAACCACACTACTAAAATCACAAATCACACTGCGAAGTGAAAAATATAAGGAATGCATTTTTTTCCCTTAGCGACAACAACCAGACTGGATCGATGCAGTACAGCCTGGTACGGCACCAGCGGCAAAGTTTTCACGGCGGGGGGCTTTTCAGCAACGTTGCCACTGTGATAATAAAAAATAAATACGATTGTTTGGCTGTTTCCACAACACTTTTTTTTTAAGGGTATAGGAGAGAAAAGGATAAAGATAAAGATCTGAACATATATAAACAAATGCGCAAGCGCAGTTCAATTCAGGACTGATTCTGAATTAGTCCGAACAATCCTAATGTTAAAGTTGCAAAGCCGCATTTTGCATCAAAATTTATTTCAGATTAGCATTAGCCGGTTAGGTTAGGCAGGTTAGAAGATGGATAGATTGGGATTGTCGCCGGCCCGGGTCTCGCCTTCTCTTTCCTTGAACTTCTATTTTCTATCTTTCTTTATAGAAGGGAAAATAAAAGAGAAACAAATATGACCGGCCACGCTCGACAGAAACGAAACATTACCTTAACAGATCGGCCATCCGTGCCATCTACGACAATTTCCAAAAATTGTAAAACTTAACATAAAGCTTCGATTACCCGAAATTGCTCAATTTATAAAATGTTAGAAAATTACCCCGCTTTCATTCAAATTACCCGCAAATCGGGTAATTACCCGCATATTGGCAATACTGCTACACTCTATCAACAGCTCATAGTAATGTCCCAGGTACATACAGGAACTTGTTTTTTTTTTTTTAAATTGATAGGCTGAAATTGAAATTATTGGCGTTTTCATCTCTTTCTCTCAGTCTGTTTAAGAAACAGATAGCAATACATTTTCTTTGCACTGATTCTACCAACCGGAAACGCCATGAACCAAAAGAATCTTGGCAGTGGCGTAGCCAGCCTCGCGGGGCGGAGGGGGCAAACATATAAAGGGGCGCATATAATTTTTTTCTTTTTTTTTTTTTGGGGGGGGGGGGGTAACAAATGAATAGGATAATTTTGCGAAACTCTATATTGTTTGTTTGCTTTTCTGATATTGGCTTATTGGGGGAAAATATTACAGATGAAAATCGCGCCGCAGGCGAAAAATTCACGGGTGTTACGTGTACCTAATAGAATAGAACAGAAACTTAAATGAAAATAAATAACTATCAGACAATGACGACTAACGATAAAGAATAAAGGGTGAAGAGGTCAATAAAATAAATAAGAAACAGCATAATTTTATAATTTCTTTTGCTTTTGTTTTTTAAGAGTGGTAGGGGCGCCATACATGCAAGGGCGGGGGGGGGGCTATCGCCCCCCGCTGCCCCCCTACTGGCTACGCTACTGAATCTTGGTACACCACGCCATGACAATATCTGCGACATGATGTCATTTTCATTATTCACCTAGGGAGAGAAATTCATTTTTTTTTTGATTGGCAGGTTGAAATTGAAATTAAACCATATAAACCGGATACGTCAGACAATATCCTCGCGTCATTGCGTCATTTTTTCTTTATTGACCTAGGTTTTTTTAATTATTTTCATCATTAACCAAGGATGAGATATTCAATTTTTTCCTAGAAAAATAGATTGAATAATAACTATTTCTGAGGTTAGTAGTGGAAAAAATATATTTTGTAAACATTTCAAGAGTCGTTATAAAACAAAAATTTTCAGTTGGATAAAGATGATCATCAATAGTTAAATAAATACAGTCTTTATGGGTTATTTGAAAAAATGTATACAGACCAGACCAACCTACTAGAGGCATAGACGAATTAGCTTATACCCGGTTTAAGCGAATTGAAGCGGTGCTGCCGAAGATGATTCACCGTGACGATCCTGCAGTGAAATGAGTATATCAGTCAACTAGTCTCATTATTCAACCCTATGTGTCTAGTAGTCGGCTCCTGTCTCGGTATATTAATAAAGTTGTAATAAATTTATTGCCATAATTATTCTAACATAGGTACAAATAATCACAGATAAACTCGCCAGTTAACAATTCCTATTTAAAGTTTCTTGCCTTTAAGAGTCTGTTGAATCTCTTCTAGAGTTTTACCTTTAGTCTCTGGCACCCAGCTCAAAACCAAAAACGAACTCAAAAAGCACGCGATCGCGTAAACCAAAAACGGACTGTACATGCCGATGTTGGTCACCATCAGATGATAAATGGCGTTGGTGAGCATTATGCCCGCGCCGAAAAACACCATTAAAACTCCTAAGGCTTTGGATTTGATGCTCGCCGAAAACAGCTCGCCGAGCATTAAAGTCGGAACCAATCCCAAACCGAAGGAGTAAGCAAAAACCCACGAAAACATTCCGGCTAACGGGAACCACTTGATTTGCTCTAAATTTACCAATTGGAATTGTTCCAAAAAGAAGTAGATGGCTAAGGCTAGTAGCACACCACCAGCACTTAATAAAGAGTAAAAATATGAAGGTTTTCTGCCAAATTTTTCTACAGAAATGCTGAAAATTAGATTTAAAATAATAATCAAGCCTGTAAATATAATTGAAGAGTATTGTGGACTTAAACTGGTGCCAGCTTGCTGGAATATGGTTTGCGTGTAGCTAGCAAAGGTGCTTATGCCGCAAAACTGTTGCGATACTCGCACGAAAATTCCAGCCCGCAACGCTCTCATGTTACTGCGTATTCGAACTAAATCCAACCAAGAAGCGCTTTCGGAGATTTGTCTTTCCACGTCAGCTTTAATGGCGGCGTAGTCTTCTTCAATTTCTTGTTTTCTTCTTAGCCATTTTAAGCTGGCTTTTGCTTCTTCTAGTTTATTATCTTTAATAAGCTGATAGGGCGATTCTGGTATAAATAGTACGGAGATAAAGAATATGATCGGTATTGGTAAGCAAATGTATGCTGAAAGTGTTACTGAGCAATAGCTGCCAATGGTGTTGATTATAAGTTGACCCAAATAGAAAAATAAGATTGGAGTGTTTCCGAAAGTTCCTCTAACAGTGGGTGTCGATATTTCCCCAATATAAGAGGGCACTGTCGTAAAAAACACTGCGTCGGCTATTCCAGCGATAAATCTTGCAGCGATGAATTCCCACTTGGTTCTAGCGAAAATCAGCATCAACCACGTGGCAACGAGAGGAATCGCCAGGAAAAGGACGCATTTTTTCCGGCCGACTTTCTCCGATAGGCTGAAAAAGAGGAAACCGAACAGGATCATGGCGGAGGATTGGTAGAGCATGAATTGGGAAGTGTCGGCTTCGGTGACATCGTAAGTTGGGTCTTGGCTGATTACTAAGGCGAAAGGCGAAGACCATACAAATTGCATGCCGTTGTTCAAAGGACCGAGAGATACTGAAAAAAAAGGAAATGCAGTATACACATATATACAGATATAAGACCAGACACATAATAGGCTTCAATGGAACCAGTTAACTGATACTCATATTACCCATGTCACTGCATGATTCAAGATAACTGCAGTTTATGGTTTAATTCTCAATAATAACAAATTAAATCTTAGAAAATATTAATTTTTACTATAGTTGAAGTCACGATAGAGTTGGAATTTTGACCGTTATTTTCACCAATTGAAAGTGAATAAAATCCCCTTTTCTGTCAACGATCAAATAGTGATACATGACATTTTGATTTGACATATAAAAATATCAGATTCGGATCTTTCGAATTTTTGTGTGAAATCGTTTCAGTTTTTTTGCAGTTTTCTGCATTATTTTTTTGATATTTTGTTATATTCGCAATCGGTTTTTTGGTTTTTTATGTAGTGTTCTGTGCCTTTGTGTTTCGGTGTTGCGTTTCAAATCTGGTATATCACTTTTCTAAATACGACCCTGTCGTTTATCCCAACTGGTAAAATCGAAGCGCTAACGCATGCTGGCAACCTAAAGAAAAAGTTACTAGAAATGTCAACGTGAACTGTCAACTTCACTTTCTATCGTGATTTGATATTATCAGTGATAAACACATTTTACTGCTCCTGCGTGTAAGCGAGCAGACACGTCACTTGATAATTCTTATAATAGTCCTGATTGATGCTGCTCAGCGTGTAAAGCTGTACTTTTTGACCTAGGTGCATAAATAACTATTAGGGTCATGTCGAGTGTAGACGACAATAAAGTTCAAATTATAGACCCCAAATTATTGTATTTTTTTTTATTATTGTGTTTTTTTAAACAACTTACTGATAAATGCTGTGCTGATAATAAAATAATAACTATAAATTTAATTTTTTTCTCAAAAACTATTTACACGGTCGCACCAATAATGTTGTAATGAGCATTAATTAGGACAAAGGATTTGGTACAATCAAAAATTCCTTACCTGCACATATAGCCAAAATCTGTGGCCAAACTTTTCCCTCATCTTTCTTAAAAGATTTTCCAACAATAGAAGTATTTTCCAAAACTCCCATTTTCTCCAATTAACATAACAATTATTTTCAACGATAGTTTTGTATGCGGGTTTTTTTGGTTGGTGAAAGAATGAAAATCATTATACGAACACCGTAAAAATTAAATCATTTACAAAGATTAAGATGAAATTTACTTAGTTTATGTTGTGTAAACTTTGCGCGATAATAATGAATGATAGTTGATTGTTTTTATTTTATTTGGCAAGTGAAGCTGAGATTATGTAAGTTTTGAAAAATACGTCGTTGTTTATTTATAGTTTACTTTCAGTTGATTTTTTCTAATACAAAGCGAAAAATTAATCTAAGGTATTTAGGACACAAAATCTCAAAATAAAAAAAATTGAAATTTCATCGTTTTAATACAGGGAGCTATTTTATGATTTAGATTTTGGAAAACTTTGAAAGAGGTCATAACTTTTTTTCTATTGAAAATAGAAAGCTGAAATTTTCAGCGATTCTTATCCCAATAGAGGACTACAATTCCTGAAAATTTCAGCTCATTTAGACTTTTAGTTCCAGAAATCCAAATCTAGGGGCGGCCACAGGCCGCCTATAATTCTGTCATTCAAGATTCAAGTGAAACTTTTTACGAATTTCTCAAAATAAAACTAGGTACTTCTTATAAAAAAATAAGCTGAACTTTAAAAAAACTCCTGAAAAATGAAAATAAACCCCGATCTCCTGATAGCATAAATAGAAAGTTTAGTGCACAGTCAGTGTGTAGACTTACGCACGATAATGTTTTAACTTTTTACACATGCATCATAAGATCGCATATTTTAGTAGATATAGTTTGGAGATTCTACGCCCACCGTCCACCGGTGGAGCTTCCAGCGCGCCTGCGCGTCCCCGCCTGACGTGCCATCTATCGGTACCTGCCGCAGGTGTAACATCTAGGTTCGAGAACCGTCCCCGCCAGACGCACCATCTCTCGGTACTTGGTGCAGGTGTCCGGTGCGCCATCTATAGGTTCAGTTGCCTATAATAGCCCCGGGGGGCTTTTGTAATTATCGCTCCCTGCTATAGGTGCCCAAATCGGGACCTTTTGTAAGAGGTTGGCCCGCGGGTTAAACCCCCGAAATTTCAAATCAAAGACGCCACCGATCTAGAGATTTTCCCACGGTATCGAAAAAGTTCCCACGCTAGCGAAAAAGTTCTCACAGTTGGCCCGGATCAAAACCCCGAAATTTCAGATCAAAGACGCCGCCGATCTAGAGATTTTCCCACGGTATCGAAAAAGTTCCCAGGCTCAGGTGCCCCCGTTAGCTAGACCCTGTTCTTAGGCATACCTTATTTGATGCAATTGACGATGAAGATCAATGAAACAACAAATTTTTGGTAAAATTTTATTCATTAAACCTTAAAATAATCACATTTGCTCTTTCCTATAATTAGGTATAAAATTCTAGACAATAAAATACCAAAAACTACAGCTATGGTTATTATACAGGTATAGATTAAGTAAATAGATGCATCAGGTCTAGAATCTGTTGAAGTGGAGTTTATAGTTTCGTTTCTACAGATGATTTTGGAGATGGTTTCTTGCTGCGAACCAATTCCGATAGTTGTTCATTGCTTGCTATCTAAAATGCTGTTGTTCAGGAATTCCACTCGCAATTTATACTGGTATAATCTATTCCGCGATTCTGGAAGTACTGTCTGGAAAGTGCGTGTACGATCATTGTCTATGAGGCGGTAGTAAAGCGGAATCCATAAATCGTTGGAATAGCTATCCGTTTTCAGCTGAGCCTTGATATTTCGGACATCTGATGGCGGATGTATATAGAAGATATTTTGAACGACTGCTACGAGAGCGATGAAATTAGAGCTAAGCCAAACCATAGTCTCAACGTTAATGACTGAGTCCACTATTGGGTCAGGGCTCTTATACAGAAATAACAGGTATTTTGTGATGAGGGAGGTCCATCTACTTGCGTCCTCCAATTAGGTCTATTATAATGCATGAAACAAGGAAGTCTTGTCTGCAACTCAAAATTTTTTCTACATTCGAGTGGTAATTTCCCCCAGATATTCAAAAGTGTAGTACTATCGACATACTGCAGAAAGAACCCAATTGGTAAATCCTTCAACTCATCAGCACTACAATCTTCTATATTTTTTTCACCCGTTAGGAATTTCAACAATTGATCACACATCTTCAACAAGAGCTTCTACTAGACTGAAAACGGAGACAATTATTGTGCTATATTCAGTTTCCCTTCCCTTTTGGCTTTTTAGCGACCGCTGTTGCAGGTGCCGGTGTTGCAGACTGCTTCACCTTCTCATTAATCATTTTGATTACCTGACCTTTGGTGACTAAGGTGCTTATTCTGTAAGGCTTAACGATCACGTTAAATAACGGAAATCGGTAAATAACGGTCGGACCTATTCTGTAACATCGCTTGTTAAGATTGATCGTTACGAATTAGTTATTTAACGATGACTACGAACGATTGTCGTTACTAAACGATTTGCCCTATTTAGTATCACCTTACGATCGGTATTTAACTATTGATAACCTATAAATTTGATCGTTATTTAACGGCAGCTATTGGGGTTATCGTTGTTAGTGAGATCAGTGGTGAATCCACGTGAAAGTAAAAAATACTGCAATATCGATATTGTTGCAAGGATGGAGAATATTTTGAATAAAGTGCTGGAGGAATTAGACCTAAGAAATGATAAAAATTTAATATTACAATTGAGAGATTTCAATAACCCGTTCAATTTACCTGACAAGACGCCGAAGGAACACACGTCATTGTGAAACTGTTCTAAACCAGTTTTGAAAAATGTTTCAAAACTTTGAGACGCGAGAAAATACCTCTGGTACCTTTAGGTTCCAAAGGACAGGTTCATTTTCAAATATACAATATATGTATCGGTGTATAACATTCTACGTCTTCCGATTCCCGATCTCCAACCATCTCTGTCAATCCAGCCATCCTCTTCCAAGTCTCTGTCTCTCATTTCCTCGTCTACTCCACTTCTCCAGCTTCTTCTTGGTTTGCCGCGTCTTCTTCTTCCCTCTGACTTCCACTCAATAATTTGCTTGGGTACCTTGTATATCTGCCATTCTTTGTACATGTCCGAACCAAATCAGCTGTTTGTCCTTTATATCATCTACTATTGTGTGTTTTACGTCCATAATCTCCCTTATTCTCAGATTTGTTATCCTTTCCATTTTTGACCTGCCTGCCGATCTCCTCCAAAAGTCCATTTCAGTTGCTTCCAGCATTTTGCGGTTCTGTTTTTTAGTGGATAGAAATAAACTAAATAAATATGCCTGCTGGCCGTACGACAATGAACCACGTGATTGGCGTTCGGCAGCAGCACACATCAATACGATAGTTCGGTTAATCTTCAAAATTGGGTTTGTGCGCATATGACGACACCGTACTCTTTACTCTTGACGCGGACTCTACCACCTTTTTAATTCCGAAGCGTCTGGGAGCAGCGTGAAGTCACACGTAGTGGACTTCGCTTCGCCTTTCTTTGCTTCGTGCCAGTTTACCATTGAACTAAAAAAACACTCTGGAACGGGCGCACTGCTTTATGCTAGTGTGCCAAATTTTGATGCATGCAACTCAGCAATACGGAGGGAATTTTGTCTCGCTCGCACTCATTGCGATTGATGTAATAGGAAAAAGAACTTCTTCATCTTCCTAACTTTAATGATCCAAACACTTCAAACAGCTGTTCTCAATAGCCACCATAGTGCAGAGAGAGATGCAAATCCCTCTTGTTTGTTGTCCTTCCTGACACAAACCCTCGCGTAGAAACAATTATGCAGCCACCGTTCCAGTGTGTTTGTTTAGTTTATTGCAGTTTACCGACAATTGGCTAGAAAATGACGAAGGACGAATATGCACCAATAGCACCAAAGTTACCTTCCCACATAAGCCCGAATACCGAATGTTCGCCGAATACACGTAGCGTCTGGGACCGGCTTAAGCAATCGTTCGTAGCTCGTAGCGGATCGTTACAAACTTTCCCAACGACACCGCCTAACGATCAACCATACAGAATATACTTTATAACGACTATCGTTGAGTCTGTCGTTAGAAAACGATCGTCCGGTAACTAATCTTAACGCAACGATCAAGTTACAGAATAAGCACCTAAGTCGTTATCGTTTATAGCATTTGCAGCTCTAACTATTCTCTTTTCACCAATGCTTATATAATTTTTCGTTACATTAAACACCTTATGTTGTTCTTCTAAGGCAGATAATCGAACAACCAATTTTGTTTTAATATCATTTTCAATAGACTGATTTTTTCTCAGTAATCTTCCAATTTTCTTCTGACATTCCTTTATTTGGGACTCCAGCTGCTTATATCTATTCTCTTCTTGTGAGGGTATCGCAGTTTTCACTTGGTTTTCCATATCTTTTCTGAACGTTTCTGAGATTTCTTGAAGCTTTTTATCCATGTAGGATTTTGTAACAATCTTGTGTAAGAACCTATAACATTTGATTCTTTCCTCAGTATCATCATGTCAGTCGATAAGTTTGGGCGTACGCAACGTCTTAACGACTACAAAAATTTAGTAGTCAAACTAAGCAACGTAAAAAGTCCTGGTGGTGGTGGTGGTTTTTTGTTTCATTGATCTTCATCGTCAATTGCATCAAATAAGGCATGCCTAAGAACAGGGTCTAGCTAACGGGGGCACCTGAGCCTGGGAACTTTTTCGATACCGTGGGAAAATCTCTAGATCGGCGGCGTCTTTGATCTGAAATTTCGGGGTTTTGATCCGGGCCAACTGTGGGAACTTTTGCGATAGCGTGGGAACTTTTTCGCTAGCGTGGGAACTTTTTCGATACCGTGGGAAAATCTCTAGATTTTCTTTGATTTGAAATTTCGGGGGTTTAACCCGCGGGCCAACCTCTTACAAAAGGTCCCGATTTGGGCACCTACAGCAGGGGGCGATAATTACAAAAGCCCCCCGGGGCTATTATAGGCAACTGAACCTATAGATGGCGCACCGGACACCTGCACCAAGTACCGAGAGATGGTGCGTCAGGCGGGGCAGCGGGACGGTCCCCGAACCTAGATGTTACACCTGCGGCAGGTACCGGATAGATGGCACGTCAGGCGGGGACGCGCAGGCGCGCTGGAAGCTCCACCGGTGGACGGTGGGCGTAGAATCCCCAAACTATATCTACTTATTTTTTTATATTTCCTAAATACTTTTGCTTTGTTTTTTCAAAATTTTTATTTTTGTTCCCAATTCACCTAATTCTACAAGAATAATTACTAACCTAGTGTTACCAGATTGGGGGATTTTCGCCTAAATTTGGGGGATTTTCAAGTAGATGGGGGAAAATCTAGGGGATAGTTTTTTCTGGGGGATTTTTTGGGGGTAAGAATAGTAAGAATTTTCGCTATTGGGGGAAATCGGGTATATTTCAATGAATAAAACTAAAGTAAAAAATGTATTAAAACAACTGCGCCATCTATTTTTTCAATCAAGTACCAATAAAAAAGATACAGTTTGCTTCTTCTCCAGTGTTGCCAATGGGCGGATTTTAATCCGATTTGCGGATTTTTTTTAGACGATCGGATTTTTTTCGGATTTTGTAATTCAGAGGATTTTTTGCGGATTTTTTTAGATAAAACGAATAAGGGGCATGAAATCCTTCCAAAGCACAAAAAGCCAACATGGCTGCTATGGCAGTATGCAACAAAAGCATTTGGTGTGGTTTTGAGATTTTTTTTTAAACTACCTATCCAAACTTCTTGGTACAACTGTTGTACTTATCTGTTCTGTCACCAGTCACAACATTTTATTTCATTTGTCATTTGTCAATTGTCATTTTATTTTCGGGATTAGAAAAATATAAACAAATAAAAAAGTGGTAAGGGTATGAGTTTTATTTTAAAGTATTCAACGAATTTGTCGAGAATAAATCTATATTTATTTGGGGGATTTTAGTTGACAAACAGTGATTTTTGGGGTATTTTTGAAATCCTTTGGGGGAAATTAGTTATAACTATCTGGCAACCCTGTACTAACTATCCAACAGAACTAAATGAATATATATAATATAGTTGGTAATATTGTTAGCGGGAACAATATCACCAACTTTATTGGTATAGTATTTCTAAATTCAATTGGAACAAGGTACCAACTGGTGGCTGACTAGTCACTGAGAATTTCCATAAAAAATGCACTGCCACTACTCAGCCACCAGTTATAATTTATGTTCACCTTGTTCCAATTAACTTTGGAAAAACTATACCAAAGACATCCAAGTGCAGGTGGGTATGTTATACGGTGGGTAAGTAATATTCATAATAGGTATTAAAATTAGTTGACAATGAACGGACTCATATACAGTGGCGTAGTGCATGTATGGCGCCCCTACCGCTCTTAAAAAACAAAAGCAAAAGTTGAGGAATTTAAAAATTATGCTGTTTCTTATTTATTTTATTGGCCTCTTCACTTTTTATTCTTTATCGTGAGTCGTCATTGTCGGCAAATGCCTAAAAGTAATTGAGTGGGGCTGTCATCCGTCCGGATTTCCCCTAATTTTCAGGGCGTCCAGTAGAATTTTTTTGGTTAGCCGTGTTTAACGGGATGTCTACAAATTATTAATTTTAAGGCTTAAAATAAATGTTTCTCGGTGCGAACCCGAAAAAAAAATTGTTTTCGAAGGCCTCAAACTTTTTTGGGCGTGGCATCCGAGTAAATTTTTCGCCTCCGGCGGGCCTTTCGTCTCTAATATTTTCCCCAATAAGCAAATATTATAAAAGCAAACAAACAATATACAGGATGTCCGTTTCTCGAGGGCAACCATAGGGATATAGGAAACGGTAAGAGATACAGGTTTGGTTGAATTGGGGCAAAGTTGTGCAGTTTCTTATTTAACAGACCCCGATTTCGAAATTTGAAAATACTTTCGGATATAGTGAAAATAGTGCATTGGAAAGAGATAGGTAGATGGTCGTACATTTGGACGCGTTATTTTTCATAAAAAAATTATTTATTAATGGCCAAATATGTTACTGCTTTTGGCAGATCAAAAAGCTCCGAAAACTGTTTAAAAAAATGTAAACCTGTATTTAAAAAAATAAAAACTTAATGATAATCGGCCAAAGACGAAACGTCAAATTTCAAATTTGACTACACTATTGTGTAGAAGGGAGAAAGCCGTATATCTTCTATTCCCGGAAATTTTCGGAATATTCCAAATTAAATTTCAAAGTGGCGTTTTGTTAAGCAAGAAATTACGCAACTTTGTCCTAATTCCCTAATATAAAATGTACGTAACAATATTTTGATCGACCATTCATTATTCAATTAGAAAAAAATATTGAATTTGCCGATAAATCGACTCTATTCAAAACGCGCGCGTAACGGATGTCACATGTCTCTAACCAATTGTATTATAGTCTAACAATCTGTTATCAGAACTAGAAATCAACCAATTAAGGGGGCCTTAATGACATTGAAATCTGTCAGTTCTGTGTGGATTTTTCGAAAAAAAAATGAAAAGTGTATATCTGGTTGCCTATTTTTCAGGGTTTAGGTCGTTATGATTATTTTTGTTTGTCTCCTATTGGCGGGAGACACAATACGTCATAAGGGCGCGAAAACATCCATTTCAAATAATGGCAAAAATTCTATCTTTAATAATTTTTTTATGATTCAATGCATCATTCTAATAATCATATCAATCGGCATGTTATAGTGTACTAGAAGTACTTGTCTTACATTAGAAACATTCATTTCAATTTAGCGGGACGGCCCCAATATGCGCCCCCAATATGTTTGCCCCCTCCGCTCCGTGAGGCTGGCTACGCCACTGCTCATATAACTCCGGCACTTGGGGCTCGTATAACCTCGGCCCTTCGGGCTCGTAACGTAATTTAAAACATCGGCCATTCAGGCTGGAGATTTGGAAAAAATATATGGCAATACTGCTTATGATACAACAAACGTTAAAAAATTGACGTTTCAAAGTAGGCCTTGTTTTCTTTAAAACTTGATACAAGTGGCTCATGATTTAAAAAAAAAAAACGCCATTTCAATCCTCTAGCGTTACAGTGTTGCCAAAAGTTAAAAATTTCAATCAGCCTACAACATCATATCAATCGTTTCTTGATGTCAATTGCCACTTGTCAACTTTTTATATTTACAATTACAAATGCTCCAAAATTACCGTTAAAATGTGGCAACGTTGCTGTTGTGGGCCTCAATCTGAATCACAAGGCTGTCAGTTGATAAAAAAAAGTCATAAAAATCGTAGGTGGTCCCGAAAATGAAGTCGTAAATTGTCAAAAAAAAATTGTGTTTGAACCGGGAACAATCGAAATTTTACTCTGATGAAAGTTTGGCTCGACCAACTGATTATTTAAATTGTTTCCTACTTTTTCTCGCTTTTTGTCTTACTCATTTATAATCGCTTTTGGTTTTTTACTAACGTATCCTACCTTATTTTCTTTGTTTTACTCACTAAAATCTGGAAAAACATTATGTTTGAGATTGTAATTATGGCAACATCGCTTTTGTTCAAATAGGTCTTATAATGTAATTTCATTTGGCATTCTAGACAGTCGGCCATTTTCGAGTGTTTTTATCCAATTTTCCATTTTTCCAAGCCGGTTTCGATCGGGAAAACTGTCAATTATATGCGATCCCGAAGGGCCGGAGTTATATGCGAGCCCGAAGGGCCGGAGTTATATGCGAGCCCGAAGGGCCGGAGTTATATGCGAGCCCGAAGGGCCGGAGTTATTTTAATCACGGGGGCTCGTTTATAATTCTATTGGTCAGCGGGTAATTTGGAGCCAATCAAAAACTGGGAATATTCAAAATGCGATTTTCAGCGCCTAATCAAAGAGCCAGGAATATTCAAAGTTTTATTGTTGACTTTGGAAAATTGGTTTTCTATTGGGTTTTCTTAAGATTTTTACTTTTTTCAGAAAACGGTGGTTTTTGCAAACATATACTACTTTATCGTTGTCTTTGTCTATTCTACTATAATCAACAAAGTAAACCTTGTAATGTCATTTTCATTAAAATTAAACTAAAAACAAGTTTTCAATGTTTTATCTAGGGAATTTTAATTATTATAATCATTATTGATTAATTATTAAATTGAATTTTAAACAAAAAACCCTTTTAAAATGTTATTTTTGTTTTTCGAGATGTAATGTGGCAATGTTGCTTTTAGTCGGCCATTTTGAAGTGACGTCTCGTGATTTTTTGCCAGTTTTTCCTCGAATTTTCGACTTTTCCGGTGATTTTTAATGGAAAAAAGCGATTTAATATACGAGGCTTTGAGTTTTCTTCATTTTCTAGCAAAAATTTCCACTTTTAAATGCCATAATTTGCAAAATCCCATTTAAAATGCGTTTGATGTGGCAACACCGTTTGTGGCTAACTTCAATCAAGGAGTCCTTGTAATAAATATCATTTGTCATTTTTGACAGTAGGCCATTTTCATTTGACATGTTTACCTTTTTATCCAGTTTTTCCTCGAATTTTCCACTTTTCCGGGCTGCTTTCGATCGGGAAAATCGATTTAAAGTACGAGGCTTTGAGTTTCCTTCATTTTGTATCAAAAATTTTGAGTTTGTCAACGGGATAAGTAACAAAAACATAAGCTTCATCAAATAGGCTTTGGAATGTAATTTTTCAATGGTTTTTCTTTGAATTTTCCGCTTTTCCGATCAGGAAAACCGATTTAAAGTACGGGGCTTCTAGTTTTTTTTTTTTTATTACGTGTTACGTTGGTGACGCCATCTATCTACGAGTCAAAAATTATTGTTACATCAAATTTGGATACAGAAATACAAGTTAATTAGAACATCGACATTAGACTAAGTAGGCAGTAGGCTGACTGTTTGAGAATTTGGAAAAAATAAAAAAAATTAAAATTGTACCAAATATACCAACGTACTTTTTCGAAACGAATCGTACCAAACCTAGTACAATTGTACCACCTCTGGCAACACTGTTTACGACTAAGGACTGGGGTGTCTTGATTTTCCACAGAGTCCCATTCTTCACTTTCGTACCTAGGCCCAAGCCAGGCCCTACTCAGTTTAGGATATAGTGTTTGCCATTAGAGAGTTATTGGACGTGCAATAAGGACAAGCAGAAGCAGTATTTAAATTAGCCTTATTTTGACATCTACGCATGCAAAATAAGGATTCCCTTAATAAGGTTACTGCTTGTCTTTATTTGTGTATGGTTAGTGCGAAGCAGTAAACTTCCCTTATTTCAAATTTCTGACATTTTGGACGACTTTGACGTTTTGCTTTTCGACGATGACGTAATTTTACTGAAAATTTATTTTTTACAATAGTTTTCCATTTTACTGTGGGTGACATCAAAAAATGAGTATCAGCAGAAAATCACAAACAAAACTAAACACTTTTTGAGGCTGAAATTTATAAACATATAGCTATCATCTGTCAAAATTATGAATACAAAATAAGGTAATACTCTAGTACCTACTACAGTCTTCCAATAACAGTTTTCTTCTTGGAAAAATAGTGCTGATGTACTAATAAAATAACGCAGATACTTAATACTGCGAGGCAGTATTTAATAGTTCCAATAACTCTCTAGTATTGATCACCACTCATTTTGAGGCTTGAAATGAAAACTTTTGGGCGTGGCACCCAAAAAAAATTTCTCCATCCCTCTATGGGGCGGCGCAAATGTTCTTTGCACGCGGGCGGCCGGTACCCTAGGATCGGCCCTGGTGATTTATCAATTTTTCAATTTTTCTGAGTGTCTTTTTACATAGAATCCGGCTCCAAATCTCAGAATAATTTAGTGTATGGAGTTGGGGGATCCCAAATCGTGCTAAATAGATTCTGCTGACGTTTACGTTGTGAGTTGTGCGTCGCGTACTATGCTAACAAACCGCACCTTTAAGGTAGCTACCTTATGATTTAGATTTTGGAAAACTTTGAAAGGTCAGTACTTTTTTTCTATTAGAGATAGAACGTTGAAATTTGCAGCGATTCTTATTCCAGTAGAGGACAACAATTTCTAAAAATTTCAGTTCATTTGGACTTATAGAAACTGTGTTGTCATCCATGTCATTAACAACTAATGGTCGATATACATAACTGAACACAAGACATATTTCTTTATCAAAAGTAACAGAAAAAACTGCAACACTCATGACACTCAGCAATTCTCCTTGTTGAGCAAATAAATAAAAATGAAAACTCTCTAAATGAAAACACGGAATTTATCCGCACTACGTCACCAATTGAATTTTAAGAGAGAGATACCTACCTTTGAGACAGATCAACATCAAGAATATTTAGTTAATAACAGTTTACCGATTATGACTATCCTTTAGTTTTTTATAGCGTAGTAAAGGATGCAAATAGACTGCGATGGAGGGGCCAGACTGAGCCAGAAAAATTTAGGGGGGGCACTTGTTTTTATTTTACTGCTTTTCTTGTTTGGAATAAAAAATAAGAAGTACCTGTCGACACTAATATGTTTGGGGGAATCCCAGGAGAGCGAAAGTAGCATCGCGGTTACCTGTGCCCAAGAACACTCAACCTAATAGAACTGCTTATTGAGCTGAAAATGTCTGCCATTTCAACCGAAGACCTCAACACTTGGCGTAAAATGCATTACCCGCGGGTTTAAAACAGTCAAAGGTCATGGTCGAAAAAACAATTTCCCAATCGTTAAAATGTTGTTAAAATCACCTTTTCTGCACAACCTGAATCGCAAGCATCCCATGGAGGCCTGCGGCTGACGTCATCATTATAAGCTCTTCTGCTGCTAATTAGTAGTGACGTCACTCGCAGGCCCTGTCGACTCGAGAATTGGCGAACGTACGCCTTACGAGGATGAGCGATCCTGTTAGTTTACGATTCTTGGCCTGTGCTCACCGAATACCGAATTAACCAGCAGAGTGCTGCTGATGTTCCATTGCATTATTGCCGACATGAGAGCAAGTTTTCAGGGGGGACAGCTAAATTTCAGTGGGGGCCGCGGCCTCCTCTGCCCTCCCCCCCCCTGGCGTCGCCACTGCTGCGATGTACTGAAAGTATCGCTTCGTAGTACGATAATTCCTGGCATTTATGTTTTGAAGTAACGCTTGCATCCTCGCATTTTTATTGAATTAAGAGATTCTGACGTCATAGTCTGTGTCCGTGTTTTTGAAGTAGTTTGAAAATCATTTTATTTTCAAAAATAGACGTTTTTTCTTAGAATCTTGGAATTAACCGAACTCTTTGTAGGTTAATTCCAAGATTGTTTTAAGAGGGGTAGGTTGTCTGATAACTTTTATGACGTCATCTGAGCTGCCTCAACATAATGGAAATCTCCATGAGGCACCCCAGATGATGTCATCAAGTTACCCATTACCAGACAACCTCTTAACTTCAGGAACCTTGGGTTTATTCTTTATGAGCTAAAAAATGACACTGTTGGCAGTTCAAAACTAATCTCGTGGGCCCAATGAACTATAGCTATAAACTGGAATGCGCACACATTGCCATATCTGCCAAAAAAATGAAGCCATGAAAGACAGATGCCACAAGGGGGAATGTTGTTTTTTTCTGTTGCTCGCTGACATGTGACGTTTTCGAAAGTGTTGTCATATTTCCCTTCACAGGTTTCATCAATTGGAATACGTGTTGGAAGCAATTTTCGCCATTTAACATAATGAGTGCGACAAAAACAGGTATCCCCTCCGCAGCAGCCGCACTAGGCTTCAAGTTCGTCCTTAGGTGTTAGCATTCCAGTTTTTGATTATAGTTCAATGCGTGGGCCTGTCATCTTTTTGCTCGCCAAGGCGATTTTCAGCCTGGAATGATTATTAATTGGTTATAACCAATGCATTTCCGCTGTCGCGTTTTTTACCAAAGTAGGGGAAGTTATGACGTCACAGATCAGCTGATTTGCTTTTGGTATTTACCACTTATAACCGATTATAACCCAGCTTTGGACTTGGGTTAATCTTTTCGCTGTGTCTAGAATCCCGGTACCGGTAACACTTTTTTTACCGGTAGTTTTGATGCCGTCACCTATATGACGAACTAGGTACCCGGGATTCAAGCAAATCCCGGTAAAAAATGTAATCGTTGGCGGTTTTTGTTTTATCAAAGTCCAACTTAACCTAACTTTTCATGTTTTTAACTTGTTTTGTTGATGTGTGAACGTAGAGTGGAGTGTTTTCGTGAGTTTATCAACGTGAAATTGAAATTACTTTTGAAATGGTTTTTAATGTAGGACAAACATTTAAAAGTTATAAAGAAGTTGAAGAGACTTTGACACAGCGTTGCCAACTTAGCGGATTTCCCGTCATATCTAACGGATTTTGGTGGAGGGAAACGGAAAACAAACAGTTTCAACGGATGACGGATTTTTTAACGGGAACAAAGTTTCCGTTTAAAAATTCTAAATTATGTTCTGTAAATGTAATAAACTGGTTGTTTAGCGATTCAAGCTACTTTTGGTCTGTAAACAAGCCTTTACGGAAACGTTGATCCGACTAGCCCGATCAGTGATTACCAGCTGATATTATCTGTCTTTTTTCAATGGTGTTCATTGAAAAAAGATAAAATACAAACACCTGAGGCGTTTTCTCGCGTCCACTTTTTTAAAACTGGTTCAAAACTATTTTGAAACAGTACATTCTCGCGATAAACCCATGACATCACGTCAAAATTGGTTCAAATTGTTTCGAAATGCAATCTAATCCACATTTTCAAACCATTTTCTCACGCCGAGAAATTATGACGTCATGGTGACATTACTTAAATCAGTTTTGAAAAATGTTATGAAACATTTGAGACGCAAGAAAATGCCTCCGGTGATCGGGTGAAACGGATCAGTGTTTCTAAAAACGCCTAAAATCAAATGGCACTGCCGTCAATGTCGTTAACTCTGCATTATTTGGTTGGCACTACTGAATAAATTTTATTTGTTTAGCGCATTTCGCATGTTTCATTCTGACGGATTTTATTGACGGAAAAAAAAAGGTTTAACGGATTTTTGACGGAAATCTACAGCAAAGTTGACGGAATTAAAAAAAATACTGTTGGCAACACTGCTTTGACATGTGAAATGTGCCAGTTTGTGAAAAATACCCAAAATGTGGTACCTTTACCTTGCGTTCGATATTTTGCTCAAAGTGTAGAGCGAGCTGAGCGGAGCCGTAATCACGTGACCAGCGAGCGAACGGAGCAGTTGAACGCCGTATAAAAGTACCGGAAATTTTAATAAACGAACGCGAATGAGGCTGCACCGAGTACACTTTTTAAATAAACGAACGGTAAAGTCAAGCTCGGAGAACTCAGACCAAAATAACGAACGCACGGATTGTTCTGATTGTAAACTTATAAATAAAAAAAATGAGAGATATTTATTTTAATTTACATCCTAAACAGTAGTTATATATATTGCTTTAAGTAAATTAATAAATATCTATCAAAAATTATAAACTGCTATATAAAGTGACATCATTTCAAATTCGTTTAAATTCTCAGGGGTTTTCGGGAATAACAACCCTAGTTTACTATCATCCGATTGCAGATTACTTCTAATCTGGGATGAGTTGTTCGACATTTCCGAACGCAAATCATTTATATAAGGTATTTCGAACCTAAACTAACTTTTATAGTTTGAATTGTTTCAAAAAAGTGACGAAAACATTAATAAATTAACCTAAAATACCAATCAGCTGATAAATAACGATACAAACAAAATCAAAACCCGGGATTTACTTAAATCCCGGTACAAGTGCGTCATATCGATGACGTCATCAGAACTACCGGTAAAAAATGTGTTACCGGTACCGGGATTCTAGACACAGCTTATTGTTATTAATTTGGGGATTGGCATTGGTGTTTTGTGATTTTGGGATTTTGCAGTTGTGTTGTGGCCTGGCACAATGAAAGAAGTAGGTATATATACACTCACTGCAACTCACATGTTTAGATCGAAGTTTAGATAATCCCCAAAGAAACTCTCTTCGATAAACGAAACTAACGAGAGATTCCGCTCCATTTTTTGTACCTAAACAAGAAACCATTGATGAAACGAAAAAACAAATAAGAATAATAAGCATAACCCTACCTATACTGCTAAACCAAATTATTTCAGCGGTCAGTTCCTTGGGTTATGATTCTTGAATACTGGGGGGCTATGACGTCACACTTGGCTGTCAAAGTTGTCAACCAAAAGAATAACCACGGTATTTGTATTAACCGATAAATAATCATTCCAGGCTGAAAATTACCTAATTAATTTGTTTTTGGAAAATGTGAGTGGGAATTTTTGAGATTTGGCAACGTTGTTCCTATTTGAAAATGGCAATTTTTAGAGCTGACAACATTGCATTTGGCTTTATTTTTTTTAAATAATCTTTTTTGATTTCTTATTGTCAATTTGTTCGGTTTCAATAATTATTTCAAGTATAATTTATTTGTTTTGAGGATTAAACAATATTAGGATTTGAATTTTCTATGATTTTTAGAGAAAAATTAATTTTCTAATATAGTGGCGCCATCTATACGACAGAACGTCAAGTACGAGCGATTAATGACATGCTTCATTTCATTTTTTCTCAAATTTTATACGTGCTAAATAAAGACAGATATAACACCACTAACTTATTATTTCTGTTGTGTCAAAGAAGTGTCAAAGCGACAACAGTAAACAACAATCAGCTGTTGTTGTGATTGTTGTGCAAAGTTTATTTGTTTGTTGTTTAATAATATTCAATTCAAAATATTAAAAATGTTCTAAAAACATCATCATGTTGAATTCAAATTGCAAAATCCTCCTCCTCTTAACAGTGACAATCGTCAATTGCGAACCCCCAATCACTGTCAGCCCCAGTTGCGCCCCCTCGAACCCCCAAATCGAGAATGGGGACGTTATTTTAAACCAAAACCACCAAAAGCAAATCGCCACCGCCACCGTAACGTGTCACGAAAATTATACTTTAATTGGTCAGAATTTGGTTTTACTCCAGTGTGTCTCCAATCAGTGGAAGTTTGTTTACGGCCAGGAGTTTCCCAAGTGCGAGAGACGATGTCCACCACCACCGTTTTTAGGTAAAAAAAATCGGACTATATATCTATAAATAATTTAAGGTTGGTTTATTAACCTTCTGATAAACGGTTAGGTATGTAGGTAATCTCTCAGTCAGTTATCTAAACAACAGTAAATTTATCCTGCAGATTGTTACCAGTAAGTTTATCTGAAAATGAATAAACCGGGCCTTTGATTACTTTATCTTTCACTTTGCCCATTCAGTGAATTAAAATATAATATTTTCCATCAAAAGTTTGTATTCTCAACTACAAGCGCTGGCGCAAATTAACTGGCAGAAGATCTGATGATGTCATAAAACACCAGGCTAATAAGCAATCTGTTGTCTTGTAGTTTGTGATATCCTTGTGCAAGCTCTCAGACTAATATGTCAGACACTCAGATGTTAACTTAAACATAACCAAAGGTCTAGGTTGTTTGAAAGAGATAACTAGATTGCCTGATAACTTTGTGATGTCATCTGGGGTGCCTCAACATAATTCAAATTTCCATAAGGCACCCAAGAAGCGTTATCAAGTTACCTAGTACCAGACAACTTATTAACTTCAGGAATTGTGACCTTCTTGTTATTTAATTATGTGCAATCTGCTGCGATAAACTTCGTATCGGTTATCGGTATGCGAATTTAATGAATTTGTTTTAAAAATTTGTTTTTCCTGATTTTTTTTTTCGTATTTCAACAGTTATTATCTTAGTCAATGTAAAGACAAGCCCAACAAAGCAAAAAGCATAAAAATCGGTCCAACCATTCTCAAGTTATAAATGGTGTAACCAACACAATGTTGTTTTACATCATTTAATTTAATTTTTTCCATATAGAACATGGTGAAACTGGTTTAGAAAAACAATATGTGGACCTCTACAAGCCTTCCAACACTTACTCTGAAGGCACAATAGCTCGGTACACCTGCAAAGACGGCTACCAATTGGAACCAGCAACTGAAGCGTCTAGAATTTGCCAAAAAGGTTCTTGGACTGGAAAAAATTTATTTTGCAAAGCCTCTGATGAGATGAGCTATTGTACCAGGCCTCCAATGGTGGAAAACGGCTTTATGGAACCGTCTGAGTATGCGCCTATTTCGGTCGGGCAAGAAATTGTTTATCAGTGCTTGTCTGGGTATAGGATGGTGGGTTCTGAACGGATCCGGTGTTCTAATGATGGGGTTTGGGTGCCGGACGTGCCTTCTTGTCATAAGGAATCTGGTAAGTGAATTGATATGTAAATTTTTCTATGGAATTTAGGCCACAAAAAAATATCGTTGCAGCGATTACGATTGTTGCAATTTACAAAGAAATTTTCAATTTCAAATATGCCTTTTATTTTGAATTGTTGGAAGATTCATTTTCCCAAAATTTCAAATTTTTCTAGTAGAAAATAACAACATGAAGAATATTGGAAATCAACCTATAATAACTGAATTAATTAAAAATACAGTCTTACACATTTCAAAGTTTTCCTGGAAAACTAATTGAGGGAAAATTTTGAAACTTTTTGCATGTGAAGAGGAAGGTCAGAGGCTCATTTTCTCAAAATTTCAAATTTTTCTAGTGGAAAATAACAACATGAACAATCTTGGAAATCAACTTACAAAAACAGAAATAATTGTTAATACAGTCTCACACAATTCAAAGTTTTCCTGGAAAACTATTTAGGGAAACTTTTGAAACTTTTCACATGTGGAGAGGAAGGTCAGAGGCTCATTTTCCCAAAATTTCAAATTTTTCCAATAGAAAATAACAACATGAGGAATATTGGAAATCAACCTACAATAACTGAATTAATTAAAAATACAGTCTCACACAATTCAAAGTTTTCCTGGAAAACTAGTAGAAGGAAAATTTTGAAACTTTTTTGCATGTAAAGAGGAAGGTGTGAAGCTTATTTTCCCAAAATTTTAAATTTTTCTAGTGGAAAATAACAACATGGAGAATCTTGGAAATCAACTTACAATAACTGAAATAATTGTTAAAACAGTCTCACACAATTCAGTTTTCCTGGAAAACTATTTAGGGAAAATTTTGAAACTTTTCACATGTGGAGAGGAAGGTCAGAGGCTCATTTTCCCAAAATTTCAAATTTTTCCAATAGAAAATAACAACATGAGGAATATTGGAAATCAACCTACAATAACTGAATTAATTAAAAATACAGTCTCACACATTTGAAAGTTTTCCTGGAAAATTAGTAAAGGGAAAATTTTTGAAACTTTTTGCATGTGAAGAGGAATGTGAGAAGCTCATTTTTCCAAGATTTCAAATTTTGTCAGTGGAAAATAACAAATGAAGAATTTTGGAAATCAACTTACAAAAACAGAAATAAATGTTAATTCTCACACAATTCAAAGTTTCCTTGGAAAACTAATTAAGGGAAAATTTTGAAACTTTTTACATATGAAGAGGAAGGTAAGAAGCTCATTTTCCCAAAATTTCAAATTTTTCCAGTGGAAAACAACAACATGAAAAATCTTGGAAATCAGTCTACAAAAACTGAATTAGTTGAAATTGAAAATACAGTCTCACACATTTCAAAGTTTTCCTGGAAAACTAGTAAAGAGATATTTTTGAAACTTTTTGCATGTAAAGAGGAAGATGAGAAGCTTATTTTCCCAAAATTTTAAATTTTTCTAGTGGAAAATAACAACATGAAGAATCTTGGAAATCAACTTACAATAACTGAAATAATTGTTAAAACAGTCTCACACAATTCAAAGTTTTCCTGGAAAACTAATTGAGGGAAAATTTTGAAATTTTTTGCATGTGAAGGGGAAGGTCAGAGGCTCATTTTCTCAAAATTTCAAATTTTTCTAGTGGAAAATAACAACATGAACAATCTTGGAAATCAACTTACAAAAACAGAAAAGTCTCCCACAATTCAAAGTTTTCCTGGAAAACTATTTAGGGAAAATTTTGAAACTTTTTACATGTGGAGAGGAAGGACAGAAGCTCATTTTCCCAAAATTTCAAATTTTTCCAGTAGAAAATAACAACATGAGGAATATTGGAAATCAACCTACAATAACTGAACTAATCAAAATTACAGTCTCACACATTTTAAAGTTTTCCTGGAAAACTAGTAAAGGGAAAATTTTGAAACTTCTTGTATGTGAAGAGGAATGTTAGAAGTTCATTTTTCCAAGATTTCAAATTTTTCCAGTGGAAAATAACAACATGAAGAATCTTGGAAATCAACTTACAATCACTGAAATAATTATTAAAACAATCTCACACATTTCAAAGTTTTCCTGGAAAACTAGTAAAGGGAAAATTTTGAAAATTTTTGCATGTGAAGAGGAAGGTGAGAAGCCTATTTTCCCAAGATTTCAAATTTTTCCAGTGGAAAATAACAACATGAAGAATCTTGGAAATCAGCCTACAAAAACATTATTGTTTTGAATTTTTTTAAATTTGGACCTTTAAATCATGAAGTGTAATTTTGGGAGAATTTCTTTAATGAAAATGAATGTCCAATGTTCAACACAAAGCAGGATTTTTTTTTTTAAATTTCCATTTATTAGTGTTTTTTATAAAAAGAATGTGAACCTCAGTGATGTCATGACTTTACAATTTCCTTTAAATTCCTCACAAATTCCTTGAAATTTCCCAAATTCTCATAAATTCCGATGAGTTCCTTCAAATTCCCCATAAATTCTTCTAAATTCCCCACATTTTTAGTTAAGAATTACAAGTGGTTTGCCCCTTGGTTTTTATAATTTAACTGACCTTGTAGCTCTTACTGTTTCCAATATAGCAATAGTGGTATCACTTTAAATATACACCTTGTATATCAATCATCAACAGTTGTGATCCATTAAAATTTATTTTGAATAATGAAAAAGTTACTGAATGTTCCAGTTATAAACAACACCCTGTATTAAGACATTTTTAAAATAAAATCTAAATCATTCAGAATCAAAACTATCTACTCAAATCTAGGGTGGGGGGGCCAAAGGGCCCGGGCTTCCCCAAGGCTTCAGAGGAAAATAGAAAAATTATGAAGTAGACAAAAGCTCTAAGCTTCTTATTATGATAAAAAGCTTAAAGAATAGTGAGTCTGTGTATGTTTTTATAATTTTTTCTGCATGGCCCCCTTCAGACAAAATGGCTTTAGGAAGGTTTTACCCAGTATTGCCAACCGTACTATAATTATAGTATTTGTACACTGATCTCAAAAATAAATGGATAAACAAAGAACGCTTCTAATGCTGCTAATTTACGAGGTCATAATCTAAACAAAAACAACTGACTGGGACAGCTGTGAGCGTGCGCAGTAGATACATGTACTGTACGTGCACAAAATCTGGCCAATGAAAATGAAGGAATTTCAAAATTTAGAACAGTTGTTCGAAAGATAAGACACTGCGCAGGCGTTAGGCTGTTCCGTTGCACAACTGTTCGTAGAATATTGACCCCAAATTTTCGCACAAATTTTGCCAATGAAGCCGTATGATTGTTTATCCATTTATTTTTGAGATCAGTGTATTTGTACTATAATTGAATAGTTATGTACTATGTACTATCAAAGGTCATTATAGTACGCCTAAAATACTATAATTATGAATTATCAAATTATTTAGTTTTTTACTGGAAAATAGCCCTTATGTCTAGCCCCTTTTTTTCATTTTTTTTTTCAGCTGAATAGGCTCTGTCATTTTAGTATTGATATAGCATGTATTTTTTGACAGTTGACATTTTAAATGTCAACTGTTAAAAGTGTCAGTTTAGTATTTTTCTGGTGACTGGGTTTACACTGTCAATTGTCAATTTAATTGATTTTCCTGAGCGGGTCCTTTTTTTATACCAAAAAAGATGTTATCGAACACACCTCTATTTAATTTTGAAAATTATTTTTAATTTTGTTGTTTTTCGCGGGAAAAATTTGAAATTTTAGTGTGATGCGCCCCTGACTTTTCTTTTTTTCTCCAGAAAATGTCATAATTTTTCCTTGAATAGTTTTCCAGAAGAAAAATAAAATGTTAAGTGGTGCATTTATGTCTAATTTAGTTGATTTTCATTAATTTCCAACGGGGTTTTTTCCAATGCAAAAATTTGAAACTTTACTATGGATACGCCCCTGATTTTCTTCTTTTTTTCCAGAAAATGTCATAATTTTCCCCTGAATAGTTTTCCAGAAAAAAAATAAAATATTGGATGGTGCATTTATGCTTAATTTAGTTGATTTTCATTAATTTCTAATGGGGTTATTTTATTTTCCACTAAAAAAATTTGAAACTTTTCTATGATGCGCCCCTGATTTTCTTCTTTTTTTCCAGAAAATGCCATAATTATCCCCTGAATAGTTTTCCAGAAGAAAAATAAAATGTTGGATGATGCATTTATGCCTAATTTAGTTGATTTTCATTAATTTCCAATGAGGTTATTTTTCACTGAAAAAATTTAAAACTTTTTACTATGATACGCCCCTGATTTTCTTCTTTTTTTCCAGAAAATGTCATAATTTTCTCTTGAATAGTTTTCTAGAAAAAAAATAAAATGTTAGATGGTGCATTTATGCCTTATTTAGTTGATAGTCAATAATTTCCAATGGGAATATTTTCTACTGGAAAAATTTGAAATTTTATTATGATACGCCCCTGACTTTTCTCTTTTTCGCCAGAAAATGTCAAAATTTTTCGTTGAATAGTTTTCCAGAAAAAAAAATGAAATGTTAAATGGTGCATTTATGCCTAATTTAGTTGATTTTCATTAATTTCCAATAATGGGGTTATTTTCCACTGGAAAAATTTGAAATTTTACTATGATACGTCCCTGATTTTCTTCTTTTTTCCAGAAAATGTCATAATTTTCCCTTGAATAGTTTTCCAGAAAAAAAAAATAAAATGTTAGATGGTGCCTTTATGTCTAATTTAGTTGATATTCATTAATTTTCAATGGGGTTATTTTCTACTGGAAAAATTTGAAATTTTATTATGATACGCCCCTGATTTTATTGTTTTTTTCCAGAAAATTTCATAGTTTTCCTTTGAATAGTTTTCCAGAAAAAAAATAAAATATTAGATGGTGCATTCATTCTTAATTTAGTTGATTTTCATTAATTTCCAATAGGGTTATTTTCCTTTTGAAAAATTTGAAATTTTATTATAATACGCCCCTGACTTTCCTCATTTTTTCCAGAAAATGTCATAATTTTCCCTTGAATAATTTTCCAGAAAAAAATTAAATATTAGATGGTGCATTTTATCTAATTTGGTTGATTTTCATTAATTTCCAATGGGTTGATTTTTCACTGGAAAAATTTGAAATTTTAGTATGATACGCCTCTGACTTTTCTTTTTTTTTCAGAAAATTTCATAATTTTCCCCTGGATAGGTTTCCAGAAAAAGAATTAAATGTTAGATGGTGCATTTATGTCTAATTTAATTGATTTTCATTAATTTCCAATGGGGTTATTTTCCACTGGAAAAATTTGAAACTTTACTATGATACGCCCCTGACTTTCTTATCTTTTTCCAGAAAATGTTATAATTTTCCCTTGAATAGTTTTCCAGAAAAAAAATTAAATAAGATGGTGCATTTATGCCTTATTTAGTTGATTTTCATTATTTTTCAATAGGGTTATTTTCCATTTTAAAAATTTGAAATTTTGCTATGATACGCCCCTGACCTTCCTCTTTTTTTCCAGAAAATGTCATAATTTTCTCCTGGACAGTTTTCCAGAAAAAAAATAAAATGTTAAATGGTGCATTTATATCTAATTTAGTTGATTTCTATTAATATCCAATGGGATTATTTTTCACTGGAAAAATTTGAAATTTTAGTATGATACGCCCCTGACTTTTCTCTTTTTCGTCAGAAAATGTCATAATTTTTCCTTGAATAGTTTTTCAGAAAAAAATTAAATGTTAGATGGTGCATTTATTGTTCGTCGATTTTTAACTGAAACTTGCGGTATAAGGAGCGAGGGGGTGTTTCATATGGCAAAAACAGGTGTAACGTCAGGTAACCATTGGCGTTCTAATGTAGGGAGCCACCAGCTCACATTCCGTCCGAGTATCAGATTAAAATCGACGAACAATATGTCTTATTAGTTGATTTTCATTAATTTCCAATGGGTTTATTTTTCAGTGGAAAAATTTGAAATTTTAGTATGATACGTCTCTGACTTTTCTTTTTTTTTCAGAAAATTTCATAATTTTCTCCTGGATAGTTTTCTAGAAAAAAAACAAAATGTTAGATGGTGCATTTATGTCTAATTTGATTGATTTTCATTAATTTCCAATGGGTTATATTCTACTAGAAAAATTTGAAATTTTAGTATGATATGCCCCTGACTTTTCTTTTTTTTTTCCAGAAAATTTCATAATTTTTCTCTATACAGGGTGAGTTACTAAGCGCGCGGTGGTCCATATCTCCTATACTAACGGAGATCGGAGAAAAAACTAAATACAAAACTTGTAGATAAGCATGAGTACTACATTCCTAAATTATTTTCCAGTAAACAGGGTGGCCCAATAACTAGTAGTAACACAAAGTTATGTTTTTTTAAATGACTCCCCCTGTATATTATGACATTTCTGGATTCTGCGGAAAATTCTAGACATATTTCATGTACAATGTCATATACCTATCTTCAACTGTTTCGGAAATATTGACAGTTGAAAACTGACTTCTTTGCATCTTTGACAGACTGTAAAACCTGAACGGTTAATTTTACAAGAAAAGGGATTTTACATTCCTGTCTTAGTTTTTCATAAACTATCATTTGGTACCAATCTTGAATTTAACCCATGATTAAAAATTCCGCCTAAATTATTAATCTTCGGTTAAATTCAAAATTGGTGTCAAATGATAGCTTATGAAAATCCAAGACAGGAATGAGAAATCCGTTTTCCTCTAAAATTAACCGTTCAGGTTTCACAGTCTGTCAAAGATGCAAAAAAGTCAATTTTCAACTGTCAATATTTCCGAAACACTTGAAGATAGATATATGACATTATACATGAAATAAGTCTAGAATTTTCCGCAGAATCCAGAAATGTCATAATATACAGGGGGAGTCATTTAAAAAACATAACTTTGTGTCACTACTAGTTATTGGGCCACCCTGTTTACTGGAAAATAATTTAGGAATGTAGTACTCATGTTTATCTACAAGTTTTGTATATAGTTTTTTCTCCGATCTCTGTTAGTATAGGAGATATGGACCACCGCGCACTTAGTAACTCACCCAGTATAGTTTTCCAGAAAAAAAATAAAATGTTAGATGATGTATTTATGCCTAATTTAATTGATTTTCATTAATTTCCAATGGGGTTATTTTTCCTTGGAAAAATTTGAAATTTTAGTATGATACGCCCCTGACTTTTTTCATTTTGTCTAGAAATTTTTTTCAATTTGTACAAAATGTACTATAATTTTATAGCGTTCTATATTATAATAGTTGATACGCAGTTGGCAACACTGGTTTTACTCAAAAAATCAAGAGCCGGTAATAGTTCAAATTTTGATTATCTGTGGCTCTTGAATCTTGATCCATTCGATAATTTTTTTGGAGCGACTAAACACCGTTTCTGAGCCCCTAAGCATTGGTTATATCCGCTGATGCATATTGCCGCGAGTGAATTTTGGTTCTACGAAAGCCTAGAAAGAGATTTTCGCAATTTTTCTACTGAAATTTGGTCCAAAAAAAGTCAAGCTTGATCCTACACTATTCGCATCTCTCTTCGCTTCATCGATTTTCTACCGACCACCAAACTAAAGTTCAATTTTGGCACCAGCGCATTTTCAATTCAAAACTACTTATAAAAGTGAGTAAATACTGTTGCTGATAGATGGCGACACCATAATATGTGGACTTATATAAATTATTAATGAAAAATTGTACAATATGTATCATTAAAAAAGTGTAAAAATTGTTTGATTAAAAAATAATTTTGAATACAATTTTAACTACAACATTATTCGAATAAAAACTGTTAATTTTGTCCATAAATTAGCAAGTGTGGCATGCTACTAATAGATGGCGCCACTATATTTATTTGAATTTTCAAAATTATTTTATCAAAAATTTGATAACTCTTTATATAAAAAAAAATAATATATTGAATAACATGATTTCAAAATCACAAATAAGAGGAAATTGATGAAATAGTAGCCAGCCACCTCTTTTTAGATGGTGCTAGTGCAATTAAAGTTCAAAATATTATTTGCTAATGAAGAATTAAAACAAAATTGTTAAAATTAATTAACAAAACTCATTAAGTTATTATTAATTAGAATTATTGATAAAAATCCTTACAAAATCGAAACGTTATCGCTAGATGGCGCCAAGCGCCGAATGTATTGATTGTGCTAGTTCACCACCTCCAAGTCTCGAAGAAAAAAAAAAAAAATCCATCAAAATTCCAGTGAAGTGAAATTATTACACAAAATCCTAAATGGCCGGTCAAACTATCAGCGACCGCCTTTTGGCCGCCAAACACAGCCTGGCGGGCCAAGGCCTGGCCAAATCGGTGTGCAAAGCCACCACCGAGGAACTGCTGGGCCCCAAAAAGAAGCACCTCGACTACTTGGTCCACTGCACCAACGAGCCCAACGTTTCGATACCTCAAATGGCCAATCTACTGATCGAACGTTCTCAGAACACTAGCTGGGTAGTGGTTTACAAATCTCTAATCACGACCCATCACTTGATGTGTTACGGTAACGAAAGGTTCACTCAGTATTTGGCTTCAAGTAATGTGAGTTTTCAATTGATGAATTTTGTTGATAAGACTGGGGTGCAAAGTGCTGTGGGAGCTAGAACAGGCTATGATATGTCTCCCTTTATACGAAGATATGCTAAGTATTTGAATGAAAAAGCCCTTTCATATAGGGCAGTGGCATTTGATTTTTGCAAAGTAAAAAGGGGCAAAGAAGAAGGCACTTTGCGCACAATGGATGCTGAAAACTTACTCAAAACCCTTCCAATACTACAAAACCAATTAGATGCTCTATTGGAGTTTGATTGTAGCAGCAACGATTTAACAAACGGAGTTATAAATATGTGCTTTATGCTCTTATTCAGAGACCTTATAAGGCTTTTTGCTTGCTACAACGATGGCATAATCAATCTGCTGGAAAAATACTTTGAGTTAAATAAAAAACAATGCAGAGAAGCTTTGGATTTATACAAAAAATTCCTTATACGCATGGATCGAGTAGGCGAGTTTCTTAAAGTAGCAGAAAACATTGGCATCGATAAAGGCGACATTCCTGATCTAACTCGAGCCCCCAACAGCCTCCTAGATGCTTTGGAGCAGCATTTGGCCTCACTAGAAGGCAACACTCCTACTACAAGTACCAACAATCAGAAAAACCTCAAATCCGGCGTCAACGCTTTGTCCTCCACTAGTACGGCATTTGGTTCAGCCATGGAAGATACAAGTTTCAAGCAGACAGCTGTAGCAGAAGAAGAGGCCATGTTCAATCAGTTCAGGGCTAGTGTGGACTCGCCAGGGCTGGCTAATACCAATCCGTTTTTGGAGGAGCCTCAGGTCAAGTCGGAGGCTATTTTGGATTTGTTTGGTGATGAAGCTGGGATGACAGCTACGGCTGCTGTGCCTGGGAATGTTGGGCAGGGGAATGCTTTGGATGATCTTTTGTCGCTTGGAGGTAAGGGTTTTTTGTGTTTTTTTTTTTTCTAGAAATTTGGTCACTATTAAGGTACTTATTTTTGAATTTTGTAGGTAAAAAACTTTGGATTTTTTCTAAAATTTTCTCTAAAACAATTTTTTTTTGGATATACAGGGTGCTGCAATTTGGAATGTTTCAACAAGAAAAGCATAAGTACTTCCAGCAAAGAGCTGAAATTTTCAGCGATTCTTATCCCGATAGAGGACTATAATGGCTGAAAAAGCTCATTTGTTTAGATTTATAATTCCTGAGATAAAATCAAGCAATTTGGGGTGATTTATCAATTTTTCAATTTTCTTGATCCAGGATTGAAAATTCCAATTAAATTTAATCTTCGGTTAAATTCAAAGTTGGTATCAAATTATAACTTGTGAAAATCTTAGAAAAAAATGTAAAATCGGTTTTGCTCAAAAGTTAACCGTTTAGGTTTTACAGCTTGTCAAATTTACAAAAAAGTCAATTTTCAATTGTCAATATTTCCAAAACAGTTGAACTTAAGTATAGCTGATATCACATGAAATCTGCTCAGAATTTGACATAGAATCCGAATATTAAATAATATACAGGGTATTCAATTTAAAATAAGAAAGTTGGTGCACGACCAGCTTTTTTGAAACTCCCTGTATATGCAAAAGTGAGTTTTAAAAAAAAATTTATTTCAACCATAAAGGACCCCGCAATATTTAAATGGAAATTGGTTACCTGTGATATTTGGATGAAATTTAAATATGTTATTGGGGATGCCATAAGCAACATTTTTTACCATGGGCACAACCCTGTATATATGACAGGTGAGGCGTGGTTCGCTGTCAAAAATTGGAATCCTATATCCAAAAGCGGAGTAACTATGGCAGATTTTGATGGACAAAAAATCTATTTCTACTAGGTTGACCAAGTTAAGTCAAAAAATGTCAACCATTTTGACACCTGTTAAAACCCTGTCAAACGGCAGCACTCATTTTTCCCAGTTTTCAATATTTCATGATGTAATTTGACATTTTTAGCTTGTATGTTGCACCGACATTTCCGCGCACTTGCCGCTTCTCGAGTGTGATAGGATATTTCCTTGCGAGTGCGCATATCCGTAAAAAAAAAAAAAAAAAAAAAATGTAAATTCTGAATTCAAAAATTGAAAAAAAAAATGACAGAACTGTCAAAACCTGTCATTTGTTTTAGTAGAAAAAAATACTCTAATCTGGTTCTTTTTTGTTTCAAGATAGTTCATTGATGATAAAACATTAAACAAAGTCCGTGCATGTCACATTTTGACAACTGTCAGAATCTGTTAATAGCTTTTCGGTTCATATTGAGTTTATTTGCTTAGTAAAGTTCTACAACTAGAATGATAGAATAATACAATAATACAATAGAACGAAAACAATTTTATGCCCGTTGTAGAACTTCACTAAAGCAAACAAACTCATGGCGTTTCCGATTGGTAGTTTCAATTCGCACTGAGTGTATTTTCATCCTTTTAATTAACTTGTAGAAGAAAAAGACAGAAATAAAAAACATTGCACAAGTTCTGCACTAGATTTACCAATCGGAAATGTCATCAATATGAAGCAAAAAGCTATTAACAGGTTCTGACAGTTGTCAAAATGTAACATGCATGAACTTCGTTTAATGTTTTATCACCAATAAACTACCTTGAAACAAAAAAGAACCAGATTAGAGTATTATTTTCTACTAAAACAAATGATAGGTTTTGACAGTTCTGTCATTTTTTTTTTTTTCAATTTTTGAATTCAAAATGTACATACAAGTTGAACATGTCAAATGACATCATAAAATATTGAAAACGGGAAAAGATGAGTGCTGCCGTTTGGCAGGGTTTTGACAGGGGTCAAAATGGTTGACATATTCCGACTTAACTTGGTCGACTTAGTAGACATCGATACTTCGTTCATCAAAATCTGCCATAGTAACTCTGCTTTTCCAATATTTGACAGCTAACCACGCCTCACCTGTCACATATACAGGGTTGTGCCCATGGTAAAAAATGTTGCTTACGGCATCCCCAATAACATATTTAAATTTCATCTGAATATCACCGGTAACCAATTTCCATTTAAATATTGCGGGGTCCTTTCTTATTTGGGACACTTTTTTCTAAAATGTCAAATAAAAAAGATAGAGGGGGGTGACATTTATAACCAATAACCCTGTACAGTGGGAATCATTGCAATTGGCACACACTCTTTAAAATCCCTCGTATTGAGTCAAAATTCTAACCAATAAATCTATTTAGTGCAGCATTTTGCTATTACTGGTGTATCAGTTTTGACACAGGGATTAGGAGGGATATTTATATAGTGTGTGCCAATTGCAATGATTCCCACTGTACCTACCTTATGATTTAGATTTTGGAAAACTTTGAAAGGTCATAACTTTTTTTCTATTATAGATGGAAAGCTGAAACTTTCACTGAGTTTTATCCCTTCCAAAGGACTACAATCCCTGAAAATTTCAGCTCATTTGCACTTAGAGTTCCTGAGATGAAATCATGTTGCAATTTGGGGTGATTTATCAATTTTTCAATTTTTCTGAGTGCATTTTTTCATAGATTTTGGCTTCAAATCTGAGAATAATTTAGTGTATGGAGTTTGGGGTATGTTGATTGACCATTAGGAAACAAAATCTCGACAAAAAAAAAATTTGAAATTTCATCGTTTTAGTAAGAAGCGAGGTAAGAAGGTACCTACCAAGGGGCTTTTCACCCAAGGAAATTGGTGTACAAATTCCTGGAAATACTTGGAAATAGCTAGAAATATTTGGAAATACCTAGAAATACTTTGGAAATACCTAGAAATACTGAGAAATACCTAAAAATACTTGGTAATACCTTAGGGAATACCTAGAAATAATTTGAAATACTTGGTAATATGTGCCGTGATGTGAGAAAACAGTATTTTTATGAGCTTCCTGAGCGCCTATTTTTCTCATAAATTACTTTTTTTGAATTTTTACAGTCCAAGTTAGTTTTATTAGATTGTGAGAACCTTGGTGAGAACTTATTGAAAGGTACTTAAGTGTGTATGTACAGGGTGTCCAAATTCGAGCAGTATCATCGGGATATTGGAAACGGTAAGTGATACAGGGCTGGTTAAATAATGGCAAAGTTGCGCAATTTCATGCCCAACAAAATACCGTTTTGAAAATTTTCAAAATTCCGAATAGTTCCGGAAATCTTGCGAATAATCCGAAATTTTACAGCGTTTTTATTTTTTTCTGAGTTTATTTGGAGAGATATCCCAAAATAAATGTCACTCTATCATTGGCACTTTTTCTCCTCCACAATATGCTACCATCATATTTAAAATCTGACGTTTTGTCTTTGGACCACCATCATCAACTTAATTTTTTTAAATTTGACCCTGGATTTTTTATTTCAGATTTTAAGAGCTTCTGATGTCCCAAAACCTATGACATACCGCTTTTTTTTTTACTTTTTAGTAATTTTCTACCAAGAATCTCTTCTCTGTCTCTCTCTAACGCATTTAGTTCTTATGGAAAGTGCCAATAATATAAATTTCTTGAATAAGTGCATTATTGTGCGTTATTGGTTTTGACTCATCAGAAGCTTATAAAATCTAAAATAAAAAATAAGGACCTGTATTTGAAAAAATAAAGTTGATGATGGTGGCCCAAAAGTGAGATTTATTATTTATTTTGGGATATCTCTTCAAATAAGCTCAGAAAAAAATAAAAACGCTGTAAAATTTCGGATTATTCCGAATATTTCCGGAACTATTCGGAATTTTTAAATTTTGCAAACGGTATTTTGTGAAGCATAAAATTGCGAAACTTTGCCATAATTTAACCGACCCTGTATCTCTTACCGTTTCCAATATCATAATGATACTGCTTGAATTTGGGACACCCTGTAACTATTATAAGTGCAATTTTATCTTATTTATGTTGGGCAGAAAAATTTCCTTGTTGTGTAGAAAATTGTTTCCTAGTTTATTAAAAATAGTTTGAAATTTAATTTTTTTTTTGTCCTTGTCGAATTGCTGGTCCATTTATGGGATCTCTCCAAAGTGACGTCAACAAGCGTGCATGCGTAAAGCAGTTGTAGACAAATCTATATGGAATTTGATACCCTATATGTATATATGTGTTCATTCACCTCATGCATAATTTTTCTTGTTGTCCACAAATACCAAATATGCTCTTTGGTACTCACCAGCTTTAGAAATGTTTTTTTTTTCCAAAAACATGCGTAAAACGTCATTTTCCCGCACGCATTTTAATTCAGAAACTTTTATCTTTTTCCCGCACGCTGTACGGCATGCAATAGAAAAATACTTGGAAATACCTGGAAATACTTGGAAATACTTATAAATACTAAGAAATATTCAGAAGTACTTGGAAATACTTGGGAATCCTTTGAAATACTTAGAAACACTCGAAAATACATGGAAATACCGTGAATATTAAGAAAAATGGAAATCGGTGTACAAATTTTGGTAGGTGAAAAGCCCCTCGGTACCTACCTTATGATTTAGATTTTGGAAAACTTTGAAAGGTTATAACTTTTTTTCTATTATAGATAGAAAGCTGAAACTTTCACTGAATTTTATCCCTTTCAAAGGACTACAATCCCTGAAAATTCCAGCTCATTTGCCCTTATAGTTCCTGAGATAAAATCGTGTTAAGCAATTTGGGGTGATTTATCAATTTTTCAATTTTTCTGAGTGCCTTTTCTCATAGATTTTGACTTCAAATCTGAGAATAATTTTGTGTATGGAGTTTGGGATATGTTGATTGACCATTAAGATACAAAATCTCGACAAAAAAATATTTGAAATTTCATCGTTTTAGTAAGAAGATACCTACCTTATGATTTAGATTTTGGCCAAATTTGAAAGGTCATAACTTTTTTTCTATTATAGATGGAAAGCTGAAACTTTGACTGAGTTTTATCCCTTTCAAAGGACTACAATCCCTGAAAATTTCAGCTCATTTGCATTTATAGTTCCCGAGATAAAATCGTGTTAAGCAATTTGGGGTGATTTATCAATTTTTCAATTTTTCTGAGTGCCTTTTTTCATAGATTTTGGCTTCAAATCTGAGAATAATTTAGTGTATGGAGTTTGGGGAATGTTGATTGACCATTAGGATACAAAATTTCGACAAAAAAAATTTGAAATTTCATCGTTTTAGTAAGAAGGTACCTTACTTACCTTATGATTTAGATTTTGTAAAACTTTGAAAGGTCACAACTTTTTTTCTATTATAGATAGAACGCTGAAACTTTTACTGAATTTTATCCCAATCAAGGGACTACAATCCCTGAAAATTATTTGGTCTGGAAGTATGTTTTTCCTGTTGAAACACTTCAAATGGCAGCATCCTGTAGAATGAATTTGTAAATTTGAAAAATTCAAACTCACACCAAAATGGTAATTATGAGGTCATTATATAATAAATAGCGGTGTTGTCAAATTTTCTTAAAGTACAATTTTGCGCAACATAAGTTGTTTCTCTATTTTTTAATTTTTGTTTATTCCTAACTTTTGAATTTTGAGTTTTTTTTTTTTTGAATTTTACTTAATAGAGAAATGTCAAGACCTTAGAATGGAAACAAAATACTTTGTCTAATGTCTATTAAATTTTTCTCAATTTCTCAAATTTCTTGTCTCGATTTCTCAATTTTTTTCTATTCCCGGCTCTTAAATTTATTAAAATAAAGGAAATTCAAGAGCCCGGAATAGAAAAAACATGAACACCTATTCACTCTTCAATCAAATTTTTCTCAATTTTTTCACATTTTTTCTCAATTTTTCTGCTTCAATTTTTCTCTATTCCCGGTTCTTGAATTAATTGAAATAAAGGCAATTCAAGAACCTGGAATAGAAAAAACATTAATGTCCTCTTATCTACCAGTTTATATGAAATATGTATTATAAATTCACTTAGGAATAAAATGACAATTTGACAACGCTGATAACTCAAAATCGTTTTTGAAAATTTTTAATGTTGATGATTTCTAATTTTTACTAAAATATGATGCAGATTCCTAAATAAAAATTTTACTCAAATACCCTATTCCTGAACATTCTTCTGCAATTTCCATTATATATATACTTGCTTAATTTTCCAGGCAACCCCTTTGCTGATTTCTCAGCTCCAGCCACTGCAACCAACGGAATTCCAGATTTCTTCTCCCAATCATCTGCACCACAACCATCAACCACTAACTGGGCCAACCCTACCCCCAACCAAACCCCATTCAACGACTTAACAGGCGTTTTCAACACTCAAGAACCCTCAGTTTTCGATCCCTTGGCCTCCCAGCCTCAACAGCAACCTTTAATAACCCAACAACAACCACCACCGAGACCAGCCCAACCATCAAAAATCCTCACTGGCGATTTAGAGTCGAGTCTAAACTCGCTGGTTGAAAACTTAACCATGGACTCTGGCGGCGGCAAATGGAACTCTCCTAAAAACCAACCAAAAACCGCTACCGGTACTGGTTGGCAACAAAATTCTTCAGCTGGTGGTTACAGGCCGATGATGCAACAGCAACAGCCTCAAATGATGAATCAGTTTATGATGCCGCAACAACAGCAACAGCCGATAATGGGGAGTCCTAAGATTGGAGCTACAGCTCAACAACAGGAACAGGCAAATTTTGATCCTTTTGGGGCTTTGTAAGAATCTTTTTTTTTTTTATATATTTTTTTTTTGTTGATCTCAATTTTATTTTGTGTCAACCTGTACCCGCCTATAAATGAACACAATTGTTGGATTTAAATGTTAGTTCATTTTTTGTTCGGGTATGAGGCCTATATAAATTCAATTTAAATTTAGTGAATTGTATATTATGTAAATTTAGGGCTAAATGTATAGTCACAACAACAAAAATACTCATTTACGTGCAATGGAATCTGTCACTTTTAGCTTTAATTGTTATCGTATGTTTTTATACACACATTCCTGTTTTTTTTTTGTTTCGAAGTTCCTTTATAATTTATTTATTTTTATTGAAAGCCAAAGAATTTACTATTATTATTATTGTATACAAATTAGTTGTTATTAATTATAGAGCAAACAAAAACCTATTTAAATGTAATCAGCATGTCGACAATATTATAAAGTGTTACAAAGTATGGTGGAAAGTGTGCCTTATTTAATCCTATGTGGAAATAATTTCATTCGCCATCATATCAAGAAAAAAATGGTAAAGTGTTATGTATTTTATTGCCCCTACAAGAGTAAAAATCAACCATCAAAAGAAACTATGTACTTACATGATACATATACAGGGTGGTCCAATTTGACGAGATAATAGGTACAAAGTAAATTAACAACCCCCCACTTAGGTTCCAATTTTCTTAGGATTTGTTCCGTATATTTTGACAGGATGTAACTTGATTATGAAGTAAACTAGAAACAAAAAGTTAATAAGGGTTTACGAGAATCGCTAGAAAATATATTTTTCTACAAGCGTGCGGAAAAGTGCACGTTTCCGCCGCATTTCAGGTCAGGAAAGTACAATTTTTCTGCATGAAGTGCGGAAAAGTAGAATACCTGAAATTTTTAGGTATACAGGTACCTACTTACAGTATACAGATATAGTACAAGTACAGGTACGGAAAAGTAAAAAAAAATACCTTAAATTGGTAAATTAGAGTTGTGAACATAGAAAATGGGACACCCAACTGACAGGTCTTGTCATTTTTCGCTATTTTGGGTAAATCGGTCTTTTCTCTATAAAAGATGGATTTTTTGTCAAATATGACAATGCCTGTCATGTACTTGAACAATAACTTATTATATAAAGTCAATTTACCTTTTAACAGGAATTAGTACTGTTACTTTACCAAACTAGTAACATAATGTGACAAGTTATTCAAGTACAAACGAGTGAATTGTTGCGGAACTTATGAGTGAACCTCTATCTATTTACCAATATGTTGTTCAAGTACGATACTAACCTGACTCACTCAAATGTCAGTTATTCTCATTAGTTTAAAAACTACACGTTCCAGGTGAGTGTCTTATTTGAATAGTTCAACAGTATATTGGTGAATAGATGGCTGCGGAACTTGCTGCGCTCGTCCCGCAGAGGTCCACCCATAAGTTCCGCAATATTCCACTTATTTGTACTTGAACAATAACTTATTATATGTATAAAGTCAAAATTTGTAAGATTATTCACTTTTTGTCAATTTGCCTTTTACCAGGAATTAGTAATGTTGCTTTACTAAACTAGTAACAATGTGACAAGTTATTCAAGTACAAACGATTGGATTGTTGCGAAACTTATGGGTGGACCTCTAAGGGACGAGCGTAGCGAGTTCCGCAGCCATCTATTCACCAATATGTTGTTCAACTACAATACTAACTTGATTCCCTCAGTTGTGAGTTTTTCTTATTAGTTCAAAAACTACATTTAGATGAATGTCTTACTTGAACAGTTCACCAGTATATTGGTGAGTAGATGGCTGCGGAACTCGCTGCGCTCGTCCCGCAGAGGTCCACCTATAAGTTCCGCAATAATCCACTTATATGTACAGGGTGTTTTTTTATATATTAACACCCCACCTACCTTCTTTACCTTTACAGATAGAAGAAAGGTGTAAATACAAAAGTTGTACAGTTTTGGTTGAATTTTTAGAAACCATGGTCAGAAACAAAATTTGAATGTCAGAAATGTGAAATTTTGCATGCTTCCAACTTTTTTCAAATGGGATGCCCTATGTTTTATTTTATATTCTTGAATAACACAATGCCCTGATTCCAAAAATGTATAGTTTGTCCATATTTGATTGAGCAGTCTCTCATATATTCGACTGTATAGGTGAATGCTGCGGGTAAAATTTGAGGTACCTACTTAGTTTCTCTGATAGTATTTTTAAAAGTTTTAGAACTAATTATATTGGAGACGGCTCAACCAAATATAGACAAACTACTTATATAGTTTTGGAAACGGGAAATTGTGCTCTTCAAGAATATAGAACCAAATATAGGATATCCCATTTGGAAAGAGCTGAAAGCATGCAACATTTTACATTTCTAACATTCAATTTTTGTTTTTGATTTTGTATTTACATCTTTCATCTACCTGTAAAGCTAAAGGTTGTAGGCAAGGTGTCAATATATAAAAAGACACCCTGTACAGTTTTTGTCGAGTGTACGCCACTGGTATTTTCCTGTTCCTGACAACTCTAATAAAAATTTAAAAATAAAATCTCATTATTTTTCTGATGAGGTTAAAGAACAAGTGTTCCAAAGACGAAACGTCGGATTTCAAATTTGATAATGCATTATTGTAGAGGAGAAAATTTCCAAAGGACCCCCCGCAATATTTAAACGGAAATTGGTTACCCGTGGTATTTGGATGAAATTTAAATATGTTATTAGAAATGCCGTAAGCACTAATTTTTACCATGAGCGCAACCTTGTATATATGACGGGTGAGACGGTATCAGCTGTCAAATATTGAAATCTAGAATTCGAAAGCAGGGTAACTATGGCAAATTTTGATGAAGAAAGTATCGATTTCCAATAAGTCGACCAAGGAAAATCGGAAAATGTCAACCGTTTTGACATCTGTCAAAACCCTGCCAAACGGCAGCACTCATATTTTTCAGTTTTCAATATTTCATGATGTGTCATTTGACAATTTCAACCTGACGGTACATTCAGGCGGTGCCAGCGGCTAAGCTCAGCCACTCAACAAAGCTGTCAGAATCTGACATTAGCTTTAGTTGAAAAAAAAAATTAACTCTAGTTCTGTTCTAATTATTTAAGTTATGCTTATTTATTATGAAGCATAAAAAAACTTTATGCACAGGTTTCAGATTTTGACAGCTGTCTATGAGCTTTGCTTAATGTTTTACTGGATGTTTTATTCCAATAAATTACCTTAAAATAAAAAAAAAATACAGATATGAATAATCAACTCAGAATATACATAAGCTAAAACTGTCAAATGACACATCATGACACAGGTTGAAATTGTCATATTGAAATATTGAAAACTGAAAAATATGAGTGCTGCCGTTCGGCAGGGTTTTGACAGATGTCAAAATGGTTGACATTTTTCGATTTTCCTTGGTCGTCTTATTAGGAATCGATACTTGCTTCATCAAAATCTGCCATGTTACCCTGCTTTTGAATATTAAATTTCAATACATATTTGACAGCCGATACTGCCTCACCTGTCATATATACAAGGTTGCGCCTATGGTAAAAAATGTTGCTTACGACATTTCTAATAACATATTTAAATTTCATCCAAATAACAGGGGTAACCAATTTCTGTTTAAATATTGCGGGGTCCATTTGGAACCGGTATTTTGGTGAGCAAAAAATTGCGTAACTTGTCCCAATTTAACCGACGAGATTCCCATACCTATTTATGAATTTGTAACACCCTGTATGTGGCAGACACAACTTGTATTTTTTAAAATAGAACTCTTTGTATATTTATTTCTTATTCTATTCTTAGTAAGTAATCGAATAGACATTTTTTCATATATTGATGTATCATATCGCAGTTGCTTTTTAGAAAATATACAGGGTGTCCATTTAAAAAAACGCAAGTTATACTCATGAGCCACAACTTTGTGTAATTCCTGAATATATAAAAGTTATATGTATTTTCTAGCCGTTCTTGTAAATCCCTATTTACATACTTTGTATTTACATTCTGCTTCATGGTTAGTAAAAAGTACTGCAACACTTAATTAACTGCTAAAGCCGCGTTCACACAATTCGGAATCTGAAATGTTGCCAGATTTCCCAGTTTTGCGCTACAGGTAGTCTTTTTGTTATTTTAAATAACATGCCCCATTTATTTTTATTGCAATGAATTGGGCGTGCCAAACTTGATAAGATTACAAACTTTCAGAATTCTATCGCTTCTAGTTACTGAAATATGACAACACCGTATTTTCGGTGAAAAGTATAGCAACGCTTGAATATCTTCAAACGCCGCTTAAGCACGTTCACGAAATTTGGTTCTATATGGAGGTTTTTAGGCAAGCGAAATTCAACCGTGATATGGACATTGTTGCCAGACTTCCCAGTTTTGCGCTAAACGTAGTCTTTTTGTTATTTTGAATAGAATGCTCCATATATTTTTATTGCAATTGGACGTGCCAAATCCAATAAGATTCCAAATTTTCAGAATTCTATCTGTACTCATGGGCGTCGTTCCATTAGCGCCGCAGGCAACCGCCGTAGGCTAATTTTTTTGGCGCCACGCCCCTTTTTGAGCATTTTAACATACTTATTTGATATCGATATTTATTAAAAATGATGGTATTTAATTCCGCAACAAATTCACTGTCCGCATCATTTGTTTACTTAATTTTCTAATGGCCGGTATTATAAAACACTGAATCGATGATTGAGCTTCAACCTTCGGTTGACTCCATGCAAATTGATAGGATTCAACCGAAGGTTGGAACTTGGAACTCTACCATCGGTTCAGTGTTTTATAATACCGGCCTTAAGTCAAGTGAAATTCAATTCCCAGTGTTGCCAGATGTGGCGCATTTGCACCAAAGCGGCGCTTTCAAAATTGAAATGGCGCCTTAAATTTTGGAAAATGCGCCAGGCGCCCACAAGTGACGCTTTAAGATCGGGACTCGATAAATCACAGTGGCGACAATTGCCGCCCTATTTTTGATTGGTTCTTTAAAATCCCATATATTTAATATCGAAAATAAGCAAGAATATGGCGGCGAGGGGCGTGGTTTACTTCTAGATTCCTATTGAAAATTATCAAGAATATGGCGGCGAGACCTTATTTAGGTTTTAGGGCCAAATTTATAGTCGTTCCTTGAAGGTCGTGAGTTTAGAATGGACACATGGACACTTGCTACAACCTTTAGAAATATATAGTAGGTTTCACACCGGAGTAGCGCCGCAAAAATGCGACGTGGCAACATGCGTCGTATATTAGATTGTTTGCGTGCTTCCTACTTTCTAGTAGCAAGTCGAACGTCGCATGCTACTTTGGTGTGAATACCCACTTAGGATCTGACAAACCCTCAAGAAGCGACTATAAATTCGGCTCTAAGTGCCGCCATTGTTGGTAAAAAAGGTTTATTGAGTCACTGTAGTTAGTAGTTTTGTTTTATTAATTTTTATGGTTGAAATAGATATAACTGTATTGCCTTTGCATAGCCTAATAGCCGCTGTTCAAAGCTCCCACAACTTTTTACTCTTATGGCGCTCTGATGGCGCATTTTAATGTTAAAACTGGCGCATGAAAATTGATAATACCTGGCAACACTGTCCGTTGAATGTAATGTAAATGTCAGCCAATTTTTCAAAGTACCTAACAAATTTTGAAAAAACGGAAAAAAGCAATATGAATACGAACTCTCTTTTACTGCTTTCTTGTTCAAAAGACTATTTCTAGAGGGGGGCAAATGCCCCCCCCTTGCCCCCCCCCCCAAACGACGCCCATGTCTGTACTAGTTGCTGGAAACACCGCATTTTTAGTGAACGGTATATCGGCATTGTTGCCAAGTTTTCCAGTTTCGCCCTTCACGTAGTCTTTTTGTTATCTTAAATAAAATGCCCCATTTATTGTTATTGCAACAAATTGGTCCAAATTTTAATGAAATTCCAAATTTTCAATATCCTTGTTTTACTGTTAGATTCTTCTATAGTGAGAATCATTCTGGGATAGTTATCTACCTTCCTACTTATTTCCTATTTCAGGAGGAGTCGCAAACTTATCGGAAACGCCCGGAAATATGAATACATTTTGAACAAGTAACGTGTATTTAAAAAAAAAAACTATAAGCCACGAGCAAAACTGGGAAATCTGGCAACATTGTGAATAGCACTGTTGAATTCTGCATGCCTAAAAACTGTCCGAATTGTGTGAACGCAGCTTAAGCAGATTTGAAGATATTTAAATGTTGCAGTACTTTTTACTAACCCTGTATATACGGAACAACCTTGTATAGAAAAAAATATACAGTGTGTCCACTTAAGTTCGCAGCATATGGAAAACTTTTTTATTATCAATTTTACGAAAAAAAATTATTTTTTATAAAAGTTTCTGCTTCTTGGAAAAATAGTATTAAACTATTGAAACTTGAAATAGCATGTACAGGGTGGTCAGAAAATAGAAAAATATACAGGGTTTTTTGGTAAAAATATGGAAATGCTATTTTTTTTTCCGTCCATGTCACTATTTTTTAAAACTTTTAATATTTTTTTCAGATTAAGCAAGTCATATTGCAGTCAAAAGATACCATTCATTATCACAAACAAACCTGCCAAATTTGAAAAAAAAAAAATGGAAAAGGGATTTTTGAGTTGAGAAATAGTTATTTATGCAACAAGTGTGTAAAGTGAAAAAAGGTGCTTTACGTACGTATTGCATACAAATTTTTTTCTACTACCAATCAAATATGTATAAAAAAATTAATTTAGACAAATTCTTCACGCACTAGTGCGTGAAGTATTTTCACTTTACGCACTAGTGCGTGAAGTAATTTACCAGAAAAATAATCATTTGACAGGTTGACATCTGTCATTAACATTACTTTACGCACTAGTGTGTGAAGTGAACTACTTCACGCACTAGTGCGTGAAAAATAATTTTACGTCTTCTGAATAGTGCGTAAAGTGAATACTTTACGCACGGTAGTAGAAAAACAATTTTTTCTAAAACTTTGACACCTTGTATCTTAGAAACTACGCATTTCCGGACACATGTTTATGGGAAGTTTTTTCTTAAAATCGCATCCTGAAGTTACAAATCGTACTTAGGAAATACCCTGTATATTTTTCTATTTGTTGACCACTCTGTACATACTGTTTAATACTATTTTTTCAAGAAGCAGAAACTTTTATAAGGAATAACTTTTTTTCGTAAAATTGATAATAAAAAAGTTTCCCATATGCTGCGAACTTAAGTGGACACACTGTATACTTTATAGGTATATTAACTATGTCGTGAAGAATGTTACCTATATGACTTAAATAAATAAATATGAATCAATTTACGATTTTGGGAAATTATCATTTCCAGATTTTTTCCCAACAAGCGAATGCGCCAGTCGACCATTACTAAACCCCAAACTTCATTCGCGCATCGAAATAACGTCAATTTCCAGTGACGCTGTCGAAGTAGGCTGTCAAGTCAACTATCAAAACTATTTGGCCCTCTGTCAAACGTCAAAGTTTTACTGCAAACACGGCAAATGGGTGGGAATGTATCCGAGATGCGGTAAGTACTACTGAATATAATATTTGTACGAAATTTAAGTACAATTATTTTTAGTCGAGGCCCGTACCTGTAAACCACCGCCCACTATAGCTTACGCCGTAGCTGTCAACCATAATTTCGACACTACGTATACCGACGGTATCCCTTTTTATCCTATAAACGAACAAATGAGGTACGAGTGTTTGAAAGGATACGTCATAGATGGCAGTGCGGTGATCACTTGTCAACCTAACGGGTGTTGGGAACCCACTGAATTTTGGCCTACATGCGTTAGAACCAAAGAGAGCTTTTTTAGTAAGACGATTTATTTGTTTGGTATATAAAATTTTTATTTGGAAATTTTTTAGTTGAATTAAATGATATCAATGCCATTCTGATATCCAGCGCAATTGGAGCGGGCGTTTTAGGCATTTTACTATTCGCCTGTTTATTGGCTGCTTGTAAAAAACGCCGGGCGCTGACCAGGGCAGTGTCAGCGCTTCCCGCTACTTCCGGTGGGGGCGCTACTGAAATTGTCAACGATCACGCTGTTTTGCTACAACATCCCGATCGCTTGGCTTTAATCGCTTTTGCTGACGGAGTACAAAATAGTCAGGTAATTATGATTATTGCAACATTATTATGTAAAGGAAAAAATATGGTTGCGACCCTGGTACAGAAAACCGGTGACCATATAGGGAAGAAGTTCGCCTAGTTTTCAGACTTATAACGGACACAAATAATTATTATTGAATTGCGCAAAAGGAAAAAATTGCATCAATAATTTTAGTTTTTTTTTGATTGAATTGATTTAATCATTGATAGGCTACGTCGTTGCCGTCATACGATGAAGCCACCCGAGACGGCCGATCGACGCTGATCCAAGTGAGCCGCCTGCAAATCCAACGTCCCCATTGGCCGAATTTGACAGTTTGTCGTACGAGCGCGCGCACTCGAGGCTCGCCGAACAATAACGATGCAACTTCGGGCAATCACCGACACGGATCTTTGTAAGTAGAATTAATATGTTAATTTGCTGTGCGAAAAAAAAATCACTTTCAACCGCCATTTTTAATAATATCGACCCGAAAATTATCGAACGCTTCTCGAAGAATGTTAACAAGATCATGTCCCGTGTGACATTTTAAATGCGCCATTAGTCATATTATCGTCTCCTTGGCGTAGAGAGGAATTCGATTAAATTTAATGTCGACCGGGGCCAAAGAGGCATCGAATTTCTGGCCCGGTCCCGAAAAAATTACGATATTGCGAAGTGGCACGCAGACACGCCGGTGTTGTCGCTTTAATTGATATTGGCAATTAAGAAGCGCTTGTACGGAATTTACTGAAATTACCCTCATCCTCGCTGAGATTGTTTAATAAAACGAAATCCGGCTCGTACTTACCTGTCAGATTAAAATGTTTATATCAATTGTACTAAATTTATTACAATAATTGATCTATTTGTATTATATAGTGGCGTTTCTGATTGGTAGAGTCAGTGCGCACCGAATGTATTTGCATCCTTTCAATCGACCTGTAGAAGAAAAAGACAGAAATAGAAAAAACTGCATTAGTTCCGCACTAGATCTACCAATCGGAAACGTCATAAGAAAAGACGCAGTAACGTTCATTGCGTAAAACCAGGCAAAACGTACCAAAACATGTCAAACCTATAATAGCATTCCATCCAAGATTCAATCCTTCTTATTTGGACTGGATAAAAAAAGAAAGAGAAAGACCATCTGTCACATGTTTCTAAAGCTTGTTCTCAAATACGAGACCGTTTCTGTACACTCCAAAAAAAAAGCTGTTTGAATCGGGCATTCCCAAAAACTCCTAAGATGCCTATTCTAGAAACCAAGGAACAGTGGTCTTATGAGAACAATTGCTCTCTCTTTGTTAGAGTGACGCAAATGAAGATATGAGTGACGAAGAGAAAATATGCATTCTCATGAGAACGCTGCTCCCCTGTTTCAAGAATAGGGACCGATAACTGAGGACCAACGTAGGAAATATTTTACATGTTTCGTAAGTGCGTTCTGAAAAAAAATTAAGCTTAATCCATATTATACTCTTTGTTTCACGAGGGTTTATATTTTTGACACAATTTGCCTTCCTTTTAAAAAAAATTAAAATTGACTGAAACAAATCAATAACGTCAAAAACGTTCGTCGGTTCTTAAATCAGAAGTCATTATTGGGAAATGGACTAAAAAATAAAAGAACTTGTCAATTATCGATATTCAATATATTTATTATATCGAACACAGCGTGGAAAGCAGAGCGTGTGAGCTCCTAGAACTAACTATAGAAAATGACTCACATCGAAAAACAAAGAATTACCTACAAACCCTTTCTAAGTGTGGTAGAAAAACACGACTGTTTTCTATCACACATTTCGGTTTTGGAACGACGTGTTTCATCGTGACGATGAAAACCGTCGTGTTTCATCGTAGTGTATCAGGCCCTTTAATGGGCCCCATACACTTCGTTCTTTCTCATCGGTTTTCATCGTCGCGATGAAACACGTTGTTCCAAAACCGAAGTGTGTGGTAGAAAACCTTCGTGTTTTTCTACTACACATTTCGGTTTTGACACGACGTGTTTCATCGTGGCGATGAAAACCGACGAGAAAGAACGTAGTGTATGGGGCCCATTAGTAAACGATTCCTCATCTGTTATCTTACATATAAAAACAGGTTCAGTCATCCATAGCAATAAATAGGCCTGCTTTCCTTATGTGTGTCTTCTCTAAGGAAAATTACAATAACGGTCCAGCATTTGCTGCTCGAGATTAGGAAGAAAAACCCAGAAAAACCTAATCAAACCATTTAACTTATTCACTAAGCCTAATTTCATTCTAATGTTTTCAAATTTCACTTGCATCAATGATTTGGTAAACGTATTTGCTAGTTGTTTCTCTGTGGACAAACATTTTATATTAATTACACCTTTCTCTATCTTTTCATTGAACAATGATACTTTGTATCAAAATGATCTGATCTTTTGTGATTTGTTGGATTATTTGCAATACTTATGCAACCATTGTTGTCCGTTGTCCTCTTAGGTCATAATTGGCTCTGATATTAATATTTATGTATATTATCTGCTAATGATTTTAACCAAAGAGCCTCTGTGACAGCTTCGAAAAGAAAGTCATATATTCGGCTTCAGTAGATGATGCCGCTACTGACAACTGGCTTTTTGTATTCCAACATATCACACAATTTTCAAACAGTTTAAATAATTATCCTGTTTTATATTGTTTATATCATCTTTACCTTCCTAGTCAGGATTAATAGAATCACTCAAGAAATTAATATATTCACAACTAAAATATTGTGTCAACTTCACATTGATTTTACCCTTGAAATATCTAAGGACCCTTTTCAAATATTGCGAAAACTCTTTATTATTTTTAATACCTGCTCAAAATATTAACAGCGGTACTTAAATCAGGCTTGATATACATAACATAATATACATTAAACAGACGATTAGATTCCGGCAAGGGCTATCATGTTTTTCTTTTGAATTGAACCAATCAAATTCGGTTTACTAGGAAGTGGAGTGCTGACACAGCTGATGGCACAACAGTCATGCATATTAAATTTATGTAAAATAGTACATACCTATGTGAAAATTGATCAAGAGTAATTTTATTTTGATTACCTTTTTATTTCAATACCCAAAAATAGTTTACTGTCTTTCAAATAAACCATAAAACAGTTATTTGCCAAATACCTTTCGAAACTATTCAATTTATTATTATCTGCAGTGGCAATTACCATTTACATAAAAAGCTACCTAAATATTTTTACATATTGCACCTCGTCTAAAGTATAAATACAGTGGTCAATGAGGAAATTGCATAAAATTTTATTTTCATGCAAAATGTATTTAAAATGAAGCAAAATACTCTAGAAGTATATTTCCATATTTCAAATCCTCTTTATACTGAACCACTAATAAATAATTAATTATTCAAATATTGAATATAACAAAGGGCGCGAAAACGCTCTTAAATTGGTTATGACGTCATGGAACGGTAAACAAACAAAAGTGTGGTTATGATAACGTGATACGTGAGCCTTCAGACGCTTGTGTTTACATCGAATTCTACCAACGGATTTACCATTTTATGTCGGTCATTGTCATTTTCCATTAACTAAACAAAGATACCCATATATATTTGTTACTATCATTACTACACTATATCTTTCTCTCTCTTAATGTATATAGGGTGTGAGTTCACTGGAAGAGAATTGATTTCCAAAATCAACGTAACACTATCTTTGTTTAGTGAATGTAAAATGACAATGATCGACATAGTCGCATAAACCAATGACAAAACACAATGGGTAAGAGAGAGAGGGAGTACAGAGACTCGTTTTGACGGATACCGTCTTGTGACGTCATTCATTTATGAGTGCGTTTTGGCGCGAAGAAAGTTATTCTGAATTTCTATATTTTTTTACAGAAAAACTATTAGTTGAAAATTTAAAATTTATGTGGCAAGTGACTTTTTACAATGTGAAAAATTCAATAAGAGAATAAAAAAAAAATGTGCAAGTGCAAATTCCTCATTGATGAATTTTCAAACCCATTTTCTCTAAAGACGGTTTTACACTGACAATTTATTGGCCAATTTATTGATCAAGTCGCTTGTCAAGAAATATTGATAATGTAGAACGTCAAGTTGGCGGCAATTTAACTTGTCCAAGTTCTCGCTCAATTTATTGACAAATTAGTGCATGTTCTATTTTTCCGTCAATTTTTGTGTCAATTCAGGCTTTGAACTTAAAAATGACTCTTTGAAAATATTAAAGCTAGGTGTTGAAATTCAGGTTAAGTTGGTAGAATTGTTTATTGTCATTTCTGTTGTCAACAAGTTGATCCGGTGTAAAGCGAATTTGAGCCATTGTGGAGCCAACATAAATTGACAAATAAATTGACAAACAAATTGACCTTTTGCTTGGACGCCATATTGCGGTGCGCGAACATAGCTGCCAAAAGAAGAAAACAAAAATTACTAGCGGACTGACAACATTAAAAACAAAAGTAACTAAATCCTCGCTATCCTTTTTGTTTGTTTACTTTCTCTCTCTGATTCTATAAATAATAAAGTCTATTGTACTCATAACCGCGAAATTCGCTCTTTTTTGACACTGCTTCAAAAATTTGACGTTTGATTCACGCACAAAACGTCAAATTGTCGAAGCAATGTCAAAAAAGAGTGAATTTCGCGGTTACGAGTACTAGGCTTGAGAAACGAAACCGAAATTTGATAAAGTGAATAGGTAGATATTTTATTATTTCTATTCTGTCCAATACAAGTTGAAATTGATGGCTTTTCTTTTCAAAAACATTCGTAATAGGCGGAAAATTTAAATTTTAAATGTAATTTATTCAGTAACTTTTGTTTTTAATGTTGACAGTACGCTAGTGGTTTTTCTTTTTCTACTTTTGGCAACTATGGTCGCGCACTGCAATATGGCGTCCGAACAAAAGGTCAATGGATCAATTTAAATTGTCAGTGTAAAACTAGCATAAGAACCTTTTTTATTATTTCATACCAACATTTAGTGGTTTGTTTTTGTCCATAGATACAAAGCCTTATAAACTTGGTTAGGTTTACTTGTCACACCTTGAGCCAGCCACCCTTCAGCCTCCAGGAACCTTCATAAAAATGGCTTCCTTCAATGTCTCATTCGGGAAAACTGTTTTTACGTCCATATGATGTACTAAAAGGGTAAACTGATTAAAAGGTTTTTATAAACCAGAATCTTACGAATTTTACCACCTGTGTAAAGGTTTCATTATGTACTACCAAGTATTCTTGACTAAAACCACTAAGGAAGCTTTGTATCTAAATGGTTTTCCAATTTCATCATTTTCAATCGAAAATATCCATTTACGAGCCACTATATTTTTATTTTCGGGTCATGATACTAACGACCACGTTTTATTTACCAATAATGAATAAATATCACTTGGCAGATCTGTTTTAACTACAGATTTAATATACTCATTATTAGGTTGATAAGTTAACAGATAACTACTTTTCTAGATTGTTGCTCATCTGATTTGGCTATATCAGATTTCCTAACTACCGATCTTGACAAAGTGTCACTGTCGGAGGAAAGGTTTCATTACCAAAGTGTTACATTCACTTTTTCAAGTTTATTAATAACTACTGATCTTGACAAACAGTTAGAGGAAACAGCTTTATCATCAAAGTGTTCCAACATTCATTTTTTCATACTCATTATTAGATAGATATTGATATTGACTTACTCGAAACCCTGATTGAGAATCACTCAATATTTTATTTCTATCCATATACTCAACAAGTTGCATATACACCATTTTCTTCAAAATTTTTTCAATAGTGCAAAACAAAATTGGACACATTTCACTGGCAGATTTTGATTTGATTACTTTGGGCATCGGGAATATAGTAGAACCTGAATAAATATCATTTGGCAGATCTGTTTTAACCACACATTTTCTATACTCATTCATTATACAGGGTGTCCCATAAGTCACGATTCAAACTGAAAGGGGTGATTCTTTGGATTATTTTATGATTAAAACTTCAAATAAACATAGGTCTGCAAACGCTTCGTTACCGATCTACAGAGTGATGAAATTTTAATGTATTCATATTGAAAATGATCCACCGATCTACAAAGTGATGAAATTATAATGTATTCATATTGAAAATGAGCAAGAATATGGCGGCAAGGGTGTAGCTCACTTCTAAATTCCTACTGAAAATGATCAAGAATAAGGCGGCGGGACCTCTATTGTCGTCACTGTAGGTAGAAAAGGTATATTGAGTTACTGTAGTTTTATCTAGCTAATTACAAAGATTTGTTTTTTAATTTTTTTCTCGATAAGGGTTGGTTATTGGAAAAAACTACAAGAGAACAAAAAGTTTCTAAATAAGGCAGAAAAATCATTTAGTTCTTTAGGATCTACCAACGACGCACCGCAAAAAAAATTCATGGGCAGAGAAGGGCATATGACCCCTGGAAAAACATCACTCTTTGAATTCTGGCAAACGTTTGAAATTTGCAATACTGTAGCTCCTGTATTCCAAATTTCAGCTAAATCCTTTAAAAATTGCAGGAACTTTAAAGAAAAAAACAAAAAAATATTGAAATTTCAACACTCTGTAGATCGGTAACGAAGCGGTTGCGGACAAATGTTTATTAAAAATTTTAGTCATAAAATAAACCAAAGAATCACCCCGTTCAGTTTGGATCGTGACTTATGAGATACCCTGTATAATTTGATAAGTTTGTTAGGGTTAACAGTTACCTACTTTCTTGAACTCATCTGATTTTACTTTATCAAATTTATTAACCAGCGATCTTAGCAAACTGTCAGAGGAATCAGTTTCATTACCAAAGTGTTATGCATTCACTTTTTCAAGTTTATTATTAACTACTGATCTTGACAAACAGTCAGAGGAATCAGTAAATCAGCTTTATCGTCAAAGTGTTCTATATTTACTTTTTCAAACTTACCATTAACTAACCACTGATATTGACGAACAGAGTAATCAGCTTTATGACCATAAAAGTTCTTCATTTACTTTTCAAGCTTATTAGTAACTACTGATCTTGACATACAGTCAGACGAATAAGCTTCTACCATCAAAGTGTTCTACATTCACTTTTTCAAGCTCAAGCCGGCCAGTTCGAACTGTACAGTTCACCTGAAGGCCGGTCGCCGGATGGACTGATGACCCTCCAAATGTTCAGGCGAATCTGAAATATTCATCGCTTTAGTCTCAATTATCATGGGCCTCTACTGACAACGACGCGGTTATTAGCAATTTTTTAGTTTAGTAGTATTATTTTTTTGGAGAAAAGTAGACTTCGTAGAAGAAAAAAAATTATGTGCAGCGCCGTACATGTGGTAAAAGTGAAACTTCTCAAAAACTATCTTCCCTCATACAACCCTTACACAACTTTTAGGGGGGGAACGAGGGAACGCACATCTGTAGTGACGTCACAAAGGTATTAACGCTTGAAAATAGACGTGTCTTGTATATAAAAAAAGACAGTGCATATGGTTAAAAGTAATGAGATGAACTGGGAGAAAACAAAGATGCGGCGCGCCGCTGGGGGCGTTAGTGACATTTTTACTGTATGCGTACTGTCAAATTTCTACCTATTTGCCCTCAACTGCCTCCGCACTTCGAGATACGTCTATTACATGACTGTTCACGAATGTATTCAAATAAAATCACAGCACACAAATGTATAAATAACGAAAATAAACACAAAACACACTGATTTAATAGTATAACCGAAGGGAGACGCGCATCTATAGTGACCACACAATAGTATCGGCGCTTGTTAATAATAGGCAATCCTCTTTGCACTTATATTCCTTGGTTTGTGTCAATGGGTATGTTTCCACAGAAATCACAAACCAGTTAGCATGAATTTTATTGGTTGAAAATAGTCAGGAAACTGGTTATTGGCAATTTGGACCAATCAAAAACACTCTGACTGGTTTGTGATTTCTGTGGAAACAGACCTAAAATCGGCGCTTGTCAATAATAGGCAATCCTCTTCTTTGGTTTATGTCAATCAATAGCTGTCTTTCTCCGTCTCTTAACGTTATATCTTTCTTCTCTCTCGAGTAACGAATTTCCCCGTGACGCGTTTTTCAAATTACTCTCCATTGTCGTTCAAATATCAGAAAACCACCTAAGAAGTTTCTTTTTGAAAATCGATTTCCTTCCATTTTCCTACCAATTTCAAATACTTCTTCTTTCTTTACTTTTTAGATTTGACTTTTGCTGATGCGATTTGCTTACTAGTCACTACTGAATTTATCTGAACTGCTGCTCACAGCATAGCCAACGGTCTGGGTCCGACAGTCGACCATGCCATACACATATTCAGACTTGCCTTTGAGTATGTCAGGTCAGCCGGATAAATAAACATATTTTTGATTTCTCTCCGGCCGCCTGAACAGTCTCAACTAACAGATCGACCGAAATATATACACGTTCAGGCGACCGGTCTTTAGTCGGACTGTTCAGTTCGAACTGACAGGCCTGCCGGACCGTGTGTAGAGCCGGCTTTAGTACTAACTGCTGATCTTAACAAACAGTTAGAGGAATCAGGTTTATCATTAAAGTGTTCTACATCTCTGATCTAAAAAATAGATGGATAAACAATTCATACGGCTTGATTGGCAAAATTTGTGCGAAAATTTGGGGTCAATATTCTACGAACAGTTGTGCAACGGAACAGCCTAACGCCTGCGCAGTGTCTTATCTTTCGAACAACTAAATTTTGAAATTCCTTCATTTTCATTGGCCAGATTTTGTGCACTCCCAATACATGTATCTACTGCGCACGCTCATAGCTGTCCCAGTCAGTTGTTTTTGTTTAGATTTTGACCTCGTAAATTAGCAGCATTAGAAGCGTTCTTTGTTTATCCATTTATTTTTGAGATCAGTGGTCAACCCCTAAGTGCGGGTGACAAGTACCCCCAAAATTTCAAATGAAAAGAGGGGTCGAGTGATATATCATTTGATAGCTATTTTCATTAAGATTATATCCCCGAAGTTTCAAGTTGCTATTATTTACCCTTTCGAAATGGCGGCTTGTCATAGTTCGGAAAAGTCAATGGAAAAATGTTGTGTGGTTTTTACTTGTTACCTACGCATAGGTGTGACAGGTAAAAACTATACAGTTAAGATTATCGTAAAAAAGCATTTATCCTAAATTTGATATGCCGCCATTTCGGCAAGATAAATAGTAGCAACTTAAAACTTCGGTGATATAATCCTAATGAAAATAGCTACCAAATGACGTATCACTCGACCCCCCTTTCTATTTGAAATTTTGGGGGTACCTGTTACCCCGACTTAGGAGTTGACAGGTAGGAGGTGAAAATACCAATAAAATGTTTCCCCCAAAAAAGATAAATTGACTTGTCTGAGCGATTTTTGATTAAACACCTAACATCTGAGAAACTCTGGGTGGGAAGTTTTTCGTGCCCCACCCTGTATAAAAAAACACCCTATACTTGAACAATAATTTATAAGATTTTCCACTTTTTGTCAATTTGCCTTTCAACAGGAATTGGTAATGTTACTTTACAAAACTAGTAACATAATGTGACAAGTTATTCTAGTACAAACGGGTAAAATGTCGCGAAACTTATGGGTGGACCTCTGCGGAACGAGCACAGCGAGTTCCGCAGTCATCTATTCATTAGACACTTTAAGCAAATCGTAAATTTTTCTACGTATCCGTGTCCGCATCCGTAAAAGCATCAACTTACGTTGACCGTCTGAAAATCTTTTTAAGCATGGCCATACATACATTATGTAAACAAGTATTTTTAGATGGATAAAATGTTTTCTAACCTCAAAAAATGTTGTATTGATTTTCTAGCTGTGTTCGTAGGTTTTCTTTTTATTTGTAAGTACTAGTTTATGTTGTTGAAGTTATTTAAGTGATAACTAAAGTCCATTTCACAATGGACGTAACGTATTGCCAACATAATGTTGGCTTGTTGACTTTTATCTTTAAAAAAAAAACATACTTTAAGTCCTAAGCATACGCACATTAGATTTATTTGCGTCAAATATATTACTGGAAACGTAACATAAGAGAAGATGAGAATAATTTAAATTTTGCTTATTTTTGGCTTTTGATTGGCTTTCAAATTCAAATTTTGAATATTTCCGGCTCATAATTGGTTCAGAAATTCAATTTTTGATTATTCCCGGCGGCTCTTGATTGACTTCGAATTTCAAATTTTTCTGGCTCTTGATTAGGTTTATGATTCAAATTTTGAATATTCCTGGCTCTTGATTGGTTCTGAAATTCAAATTTTGAATATTCCCGATTCATGATTGGTTTAGGAATTGAATTTTCGATTATTCCCGGCTCTTAATTGATTTTCAAAGTCAGTTTTTCAATTTTTCTGGCTCTTCATTGGATTTAAAATTCAAATTCGGATTATTCCTGGCTCTTGATTGGCTCTGAAATTCAAATTTTTAATATTCTCAACTCATGATTGGTTTAGAAATTGAATTTTTGATTATTCCTGGCTCTCGATTGGCTTCAAATTTTGAATATTCTCGGCCCTTGATTGGCTTAGAAAATCAAATTTCAAATATTCCCAGCTTTTGATTCTATTTCTAAACCAATCATGAGCCGGGAATATTCAAAATTTGAATTTCAGAACCAATCAAGAGCCAGGAATATTCAAAATTTAAATCTTGAACCCAATCAAGAGTCGGGAAAATTCAAAAATTGATTTTAGAAGCCAATCAAGAGCCGGAGATATGTAAAATTTGAATTTCAAAGCCAATCAAGAGCCAAGAATAATCAAAATTTTAATTTTAAACCCAATCGAGAGCCGGGAAAATTCAAAAATTAACTCTGGGAGCGAATCAAGAGCCGAGAATATATAAAATTTGAATTTCTAAACCAATCAAGAGCCGGGAATATTGCAAATTCAAATTTCTAAGCCAATGAAGACCCGGGAATGATTAAAAATTGAATTTCTAAACCATTCAAAAGCCGGGAATAATCAACATTCAAATTCCCAAACCAATCAAAAGCCGGGAAAATGTAAAATTCGAATTCTAAACCCGACGGGAAACTAAATTTTTTATCAAATGTTGCTACAAACAAATTGAATAAATTTTCATATAACAAGTGTTGCTGCAAAATCTCACCCTGAAAACCCACTAAAAAAGAACTACTCCCAAAACGACTTGTTGCTACACTTTCACTCCTGTTGCTACACTTTCGCTCATGTTGCTACACTTTTTCTTTTTAATAATGTTGCTACATAAATTCATTGAAATATTATTCTAAACCTACTAGAAACTACTCCCAACGATTGTGTTGCTAAACTTTTTATTTCGTGTTGCTACACACACTCGTGTCCTGAGCAAAAACTATCACACAAATGACTTTATTCCTACACAAAAACGAGTGTTGCTATATTTTTACTCAAGGCGTGTTGCTACTTTTTTTTTTTTCTTTCTACATATTTTGATCTTGTGCTGCTACACAAATGGAGTGTTGCTACAAGAATAATTAATTGGAATCTTGCCCCAAACCTACTAACGACTTGTTCCTACCACAAGCAAGCAAATAATAATCCTATTGGTTGAATTGGTTTCCCGCCACTTGACATATTTAAAGTCAACCAATAGGATCATTATTCACTTTTTGCAATTCGCGATTCTCGAATATATATAAACTAAGCTCTCTTGCGTGAAATTCGCCCTTTTAACATTGTTTCAACAGTTTGACGTTTGATACACGCATTAAACTTCAAATTGTCGAAGCAATGTCAAAAGAAGAGCGTTTTTCGCATAATGACAACCCTGTCTTAGATGAATTATCGTTGTTCTAGTGCCTCTCATACTCCCAGCATGAGATCCAATGGCGAATCGATGGGTTCGACAGAAACAGTCACAATTTCCGAAGGTTCCACAAACGTCACTTTGGATACGGCGTCGTCGCACAGCGCCCTTTCGCAAAACAGCCAAAACCCTTCCTGTCGGGTGCACTGCGGCAGTTTGGCATCGTTCGACGGATGCAGCGTTGCCAACAATACCGAAGGGATTCCTTTGTTGGAAGAAAACGAATTGGAAGATGCGAATCTAGCCGATAACGTTTCCTGTCAAATGTCTACGCACAGCGCTAATTGATTATGTATGTATGCTTATTATTATTATTATTTTCAACCAAAGATCTGTTTAGTTTATAGAAAATTAGCCCTTAAAAATATATATAAAATGCTTTAATTTGATTGGATTTATTTTACTCATTATAGAAAATATTATGCAAATGACAGGCAAGAGTCACAGTCACACAGTACAACTGATTTGTCACAAATTAGAAATGACAGTTGTGTATAGTAAAATCCTGACTTACACAACTAAAAATATTTATAGTAGGCCGAGATTTTGTGATTTTTATGATTTCATAACTCAATAAACATGCCATGCCCAAAGAAGCATTTTATATTATACTGGCAATTCTTGCATACAATGGACGAATGAGGTAAAAATCTCTCGTTTACGGACAATCCTGACCCGAGCTTATAAAACAACGCTGACATGTTCATTAGTAACGTCATATCAACGGACCTTGTTATTTTCTGCTATATTCAATTTGTTTCCCATCATTTTTTTTTTTTTGCGGACATTTTGGGTGGGCATTCCACGGTTTATTATAAATTATTCATTTAATGTCTTTATTATTTTGTGTGTGTGCTTCTTTTTGACCCCAAGGGGCACAATGTAATCCGTGCACAAAACCCTTTTGCGTAAATTATCGGATTAAGTTGATAAAATAGAATTTCCGAAGGCTCTGCAACAATACGAGATACGGTCCGAGTGTCACAACACAATTGTTCGATCTAATATTTTACTTTTGCTTATTGGCTCGTAAAATTGTCGCGCATATTTTAGTTTCTTTACGGTGCACACCGTAAAAAGACAATCAATTTTTATTTTGAATAAAGCCAATCGATAATTTACTTAATAATGTATTATTATCTGGAGTATGTGTAATTATTTAAATAATATGGTTGGTTGTTTTCAGGCGATATTTGTTTTTAAATCTAATACAGATTTTTATTTTGAGAAACACTTTCTATTGGTCCAAAAAATATTCAAATTTGAAAATGACATTGTTGACAGAAGCTCAGATGATCTTCCATTTGAAATAACAAAATTCTTTTGTGATATCGACGATAAAAGTTCCCAGAGCCTTAACATGATACATAACCGTGTGCTTTTTAATTAATCTTGATTAGCACCCTGAGGAGAATCAATCAATACATAATTTGATTAATTACACAAATCGAACATATGTTTTTCTAAATCAAATTTGCATAATTAGCCACAATAATTGATTAATTGACTGAGTAATTTTCAAGCCATAAGTATCGATATTATAAAATTGCGTATTGGTTGTCCCTTTAAAACATTTTTAATAGGTAATCGAAATTAATGACTGGGGCCTGTCAAAAACGGATCTTTCGCAATACGAGCCTCAAAGGAGGTTTTAATTGCGTATTATTGGCCCGAAGTCGTAAATAAAGGCGCTTACGGTACTTTTTTGCCGTGTCATTTTTATCTAGAAAGACATTTTTTTTTGTGTGTGTGGGCGCCATCTCTCGCGTGATATATGAACACTTAATTTGCGAATGTTTACGGCGAGAAAGTGACCACCCACACTTTTACACCTGAAAATCGTATACTGATAAATAATGTTTGAGAAAATTCGATAAAAAGTTACGTCACACGATACAATTAACTGTAGTTTAATGACAATTGACAGGGGGATGTTTTTGTCAGAATTGAAGTTTGACAACTTCTGATTGAAATCGATATTTATAGGTATCGATTATGTATAGGCTCCAAATTTGAGGGGTGCTGCAGCACCATTTGTTTTTTTTTTTTGATGGGTTTTGATGAAAAGGAAATAAGACACGTAAAAAAAAGTTAGTTTCACGAAGGTTTGTATTTACGTCATCATTTCTCTTTTTTTTGAAAAATAGGTTTTTTTATGTCTGATATTTCAAACAAACATATAGTTCGTTGCACGGCACAAAGGTTTTTACTTACGTCATTGATGACTTCATAACTTAGAGAAAAAGTTAAGCCGTAGATTAATTCATAGAGCACCACCCAGGAATTAAGGTTTGTAATACATTTTTTAACTTAGAATAGAATTTATTCAGTTATCCGAAAATATATAAATAAATTTCTCCTGGAGTGATTTTTCACTTGAAAATTTCGAAATTTCCCTATGATGAGCTCCTCACTTTCCTCTTTTTCCTGGAAATTTTTCAAAGTTTTCTCTCTGCCAGTTTTCCAGAAAAAAATTAAAATGTAAGAGGGTGAATTTTCCTTAATTTTGCTTAAATAATTCAATTTTTCTATAATGAGTTCCTCACTTTTTTCTTTTTTATGGAAAAATTTCACAATTTTCACTTTGCCAGATTTCTAGAAAATAATTAAAATGTAAGAGGGTAAATTCTCCTTAATTTTGCTTAAAAAAGTTAGTTTCTCAAAATTTTTCCTGGAGCGATTTTTCACTGAAAAATTTTGAGATTTTCGTAAAATGAGCTCATTTTCCTATTATTCCTGGAAAATTTTCAAATTTTCCCTTTGCCAGTTTTCTAGAAAAAAATTAAAGTGTAAGAGGGTAAATTTTCTTTAATTTTACTTGAAAAAGTCAATTTTTCAGAATTTTTCCTGAAGTGATTTTTCTTTGGAAAATTTTGAAATTTTCTTATAATGAGCTCTTCACTTTCCGTTTTCTTCACAATTTTTGCTTTGCCAGTTTTCCAGAAAAAATTGAAATGTGAAAGGATGAATTTTGCTTAAAAAAGTCAATTTTTCAGAACTTTTCTCTCGACTTTTCTTGGAGTGATTTTTCACTAGAAAATTTTGAAATTTCTATAATGAGATCCTCATTTTCTTCTTTCGCCTGGAAAATTTTCAAAGTTTTCTCTCTGCCAGTTTTCCAGAAAAAAATTAAAATGTAAGACGGTGAATTTTCCTTAATTTTGCCTAAATAAGTCAATTTTTCAGAATTTTTTTATGGAGTAATTTTTCATTGGAAAATTTTAAAATTTTGCTATAATGAGCTTTTTACTTTCCTCTTTTTTCTGGAAAATTTTCACAATTTTCCTTTCGTCAATTTCCCAGAAAAAAATTAAAATGTGAGAGGGTGAATTTTGCCTAAAAAAGTCAATTTCCCAGAATTTTTCGTGGAGTGATTTTCCACTGGAAAATTCTGAAATTTTCCTATAATGAGTTCCTTACTTTTCTCTTTTCTATGGAAAAATTTCACAATTTTCCCTTTGCCAGTTTTCTAGAAAAAAATTAAAGTGTAAGAGGGTAAATTTTCTTTAATTTTACTTGAAAAAGTCAATTTTTCAGAATTTTTCCTGAAGTGATTTTTCTTTGGAAAATTTTGAAATTTTCTTATAATGAGCTCTTCACTTTCCGTTTTCTTCACAATTTTTGCTTTGCCAGTTTTCCAGAAAAAATTGAAATGTGAAAAGATGAATTTTACTTAAAAAAGTCAATTTTCCAGAACTTTCCTCTCGACTTTTCTTGGAGTGATTTTTCACTAGAAAATTTCGAAATTTCCCTATAATGAGCTCCTCACTTTCCTCTCTTTCTTGGAAAATTTTCAAAATTTTCCCTCTGCCAGTTTTCCAGAAAAAAAATTAAAATGTAAGAGGGTGAATTTTTCAGAATTTTTTATACAGTAGTGTCGCGATAATCCGATCCCGCGATAATCCGTATGCTTCTGTAATCCGCATCGCATTTTCATTCCCTTGATGTACTCTGTAATCCGGATTTCACTTGATTCAGTAATCCGAATTCATTTACATGACTCTTGAAAATAAAACCACAGCAATGGTGGGACTGCGTGCCATGTAGAATTCGACATATTATCGAAACATATCGCATGCCGCACAGTGTGCCGAGTTTATAGAATCCTGTCGATATGTAGAATTCTACCTGACATGGAGTCCCTGGGCAGGTTTTCACTTAAAGAAATTTGCTTTTGAAAAACAACAGTACAGCAGTCGTCAGAGTAAAATCACCAACTTCTTCCAAGCGGTGCAGAAAAATGTAGAAGAAGGTGGACAAAATTCAAATGCTGAAAATAATGTAAACGAAAGTTGGAACAATATTGACTAGTTATTTTTACACTTATGTACTAATTTACATATTTCGCACTCTATATAGAATAATTTTCTTCATTTGTCCTGTTTTTTAAATAAATATAAAGCTTTTTTTGTCTAAATACAGCATGTAATTTTTTCAAAATTGTTTTTAAAGCGGACTGTAAAATGCCTTAGTAATCCGAATAATTTGATAATCTGGATTGATCTGGTTTTAATTGATCAGGATTATCGCGACACTACTGTACTCCTCACTTTCCTCTTTTTCTGGAAAATTTTCGCAATTTTCCTTTTGCCAGTTTCCCAAAAAAAAATTAAAATATAAGAGGGTGAATTTTGCCTAAAAAACTCAATTTCCCAGAATTTTTCCTTGGAGTGATTTTCCACTGGAAAATTTTGAAATTTTCCTAAAATGAGCTCCTCATTTTCCTCTTATTCCTGGAAAATTTTCAAAATTTTCTCTTTGCAAGTTTTCCAGAAAAAAATTAAAATGTAAGAGGTCAATTATCCCTAATTTTACTTGAAAAAATCAATTTTTCAGAATTTTTCCTGGAGTGATTTTTCACTGGAAAATTTAGAAATTTTTCTATAATGAGCTCCTCACTTTCCTTTTTCTTTTGGAGAAATTTCACAACTTTTCCTTTGCCAGTTTTCCAGCAAAAAATTGAAATGTGAAAGAATGAATTTTACTTAAAAATGTCAATTTTCCAGAACTTTCCTCTCGACTTTTCTTGGAGTGATTTTTCACTAGAAAATTTTGAAACTTTCCTATAATGAGCTCTTCATTTTCTTTTTTCTCCTAGAAAAATTTCACAAGTTTTGCTTTATTAGTTTTCCAGAAATAAATTGAAATGTGAAAGGATGAGTTTTCCTTAATTTTACTTGAAAAAGTCAATTTTCCCTGGAGTGATTTCTGACTGGAAAATTTCGAAACTTCCTTATAAAGAGCTCCTCATTTTCCTCTTTTTCTTGGAAAATTTTCAAAATTTTCCCTCTGCGAGTTTTCCAGAAAAAAAATTAAATGTAAGAGGGTTAATTTTGCTTAAATAGGTCAATTTTCCAGGATTTTTTATGGAGTGATTTTTCATTCGAAAATTTTAAAATTTTGCTATAATGAGCTCTTAATTTTCCTCTTTTTCCTGGTAAATTTTCACAATTTTCTGTTTACCAGTTTCCCAGAAAAAAAATAAAATGTTAGAGGGTGAATTTTTCCTGAAAAAGTCAATCTCCCAGAACTTTTTTTGGAGTGATTTTCCACTGGAAAATTTTGAAATTTTCCTATAATGAGCTCCTTACTTTTCTCTTTCTTCTGGAAAAATTTCATAATTTTCCCTTTTCCAGATTTCTAGAAAAAAAAAATAATATATTATCCGTTCACAATCCGATATCCACAGGTAGGTACAGGTAAAATCACTTTTCAATTCTATTTGATAGGGAAAGGTGATAAATTTACCTGCACCTGTGGATATCGGATTGTGAACAGGATATAAGAGGGTGAATTCTCCTTAATTTTGCTTAAAAAAGTTGTTTTTTTTTTTTAAAAAATCTGGAGTGATTTTTTATTGAAAAATTTTGGAATTTTCGTAGAATGAGCTCCTCATTTTCCTTTTATTCCTGGAAAATTTTCAAAATTTTCCCTTTGCAAGTTTTCCAGGAAAAAATTAAAATATAAGAGGGTGAATTTTCCTTAATTTTGCTTAAATAAGTCAATTTTTTAGAACATATTTCAGATTTCAGCTATAAAAAAAAACAAAGAATTACCCTTTGCCGTTTGTACATGATATTTAGGAACACCCTGTATAATACGCAGTTAACTAATTTATATATTTGGGAGTCCAATGATTTTTTAAGGGTCAGTATTTCAATGTTACCTTAAGATATAGAATAAACATAGACATTGATAACATTGTCTGATCTTGTTCGATGACGTCATCTTAAATATAACATAAAAACCGTATATTTAGGGGTAAGTCTTGATTTCAAGGTAATATTGTAATACCGGCCAGGCGCGGATCCAGACCCAAATTAAGAGGGGGGCCATACAAAATAATGGAAGGTACACAGTGTCGAGCAGTTTTAACTAAATTATTGTCAGAAATTTGAAATTTTGCGTACTTTCAACTATTTTCAAATAATAATGTAATAATTTTCATCAGTATGCTGATAAATGCGGCCTCATCCTCATCCTTGCGTCAACCTTTGTTTTTGTTTTTTATTGTATTTCTGTTTTTCATTTTTTAATTTTCTTTGTTTGTAAACAATTATTATTGTATACTGAAATTTGGGTTAAATTTAAGAGATTTTTCTTCTTTCAATTGTATTATGATTGAGAGAATAAAGACTATTATTATTATTATTATTATTATTATTATTATTATTATTATTATTGATGCCCTATATGCTATATGTAATTCTATTTTCTTGAAGAGCACAATTTTCCGATTCCAAATATATACAGGGTGAATCTGAAAGGTAGGGTTTTTTTTTAACAGGTTATATATCTCGCCAAAATAAGTTGTTTGACAAAAAATTGTTTATATAAAAAAATTAAGATAACGGACGTACAGGTATTTTAGGGTTTTGTACATTAAAAATCTTAATTTCAATAATCTAAGATTTAGTAGAGAAAATATGATAAAATTATGACGAAAATTGGTAATAGTTATCCTCATTTGTCTGATGCTTCATTTCCCTTCTAAATTTTGTATATTTCACTTTGAAACGAAAATTGATAGGTTGAAAATGAAAATTTTTCTAATAAAATAATGCAAGTGTGAGTGCCTATTATGGAATAAGACTCATTATGCTGGACTAATAATCGCTTTTTTGCGGCTTTTTAAAAAAAAAAATGAACAAAATGATTTATAGTGGAAGTCTTCTTTAACCTCAAAATACCTGTACCTCAGTTATCTTAAATTTTTTGTAAAAACAATTTTCTGCTAAACAACTTATTTTGGTGAGATACAGGGTGTCCCACAGTGGATGGCATATTAGACGTTTATGGAGAACTAAAAAGCGGATAATTTCAAAAATATGGCAACCGGGATAAATGACTATAATCTACACTTTGAAAATATTTTTGACCATGCGGTGTTGCCGCTTCTACTCTAAACTAGTGGCAACATCGCTATTTTAAATAGAACACTCTGTATGTGATTACATATTTGGATTCTACGTAAAATTCTGAGCAGATTTCATGTGATATACCCTATACCTAAGTTCAACTGTTTTGGAAATATTGACAGTTGAAAATTGACTTTTTGCAACTTTGACAGGCTGTAAAACCTGAACGGTTAATTTTAGAGGAAAACCGATTTTACATTCCTATTTTAGATTTTCATAAACTATCATTTGACACCAACTTTGAATTAAATCCATGATTAAAAATTCCAGTTAAATCTTCGGTTAAGTTCAAAGTTGATGTCAAATGATAGTTTATGAAAATTTAAGATAGGAATGTAAAATCGGTTTTCCTCTAAAATTAACCGTTTAGGTTTTACAGCCTGTCAAAGTTGCAAAAAGTCAATTTTCAACTGTCAATATTTTCAAAACAGTTAAACTTAGGTATAGTGTATATCACATAAAATCTGCTCAGAATTTACCGTAGAATTCAAATATGCGATCACATACAGGGTGTTCCATTTAAAATACCTAGCGATGTTGCCACTAGTTTAGAGTAGAAGCGGCAATACCGCATGAACAAAAACATTTTTAAAGTGTAGACTATGGTCGTTTATCCCGGTTGCCAAATTTTCAAAATGATCCGCTTTTTAGTTCTCCATTAACGTCTAATACGCCATCCACCGTGGGACACCCTGTATACATCCTGTTAAGAAAAAAGTCTCACTTTCAGATTCACCCTATATAGTTTCTCTATATTTAGTTGAGCTGTCTTTACCAAATTTGGCTTCAAAAATTTCAAAAATACTATCAGAGAAACCAAGTGCTTCAAATTTTACCTGAAGATTTCATCAAAATGGTTCACAAAATCGTCAGTAGGATAGTATTTTTCCAATTTTTAGAGTCAAATATGGTGAAGGCGGCTCAAACAAATATAGATAAACTATATTAGAAGCAAATATAGGGCATTTCATTTAAAAAACCGCCAATTTGAACACTTTTAATGGGAAAGGTAAATTTTTGAGCGAGATACAAAAAAATGAATCCCCCACTCTGGGGGTCAAATTTGGTGTGATTGGTGCAAACCGCATTTTGATATCTTCAACCGTTTAGCCGCTAGAGGGCGATTCTCGATTTTGAGCAATATTGTGAAACCTTCATAACTTTTTTGTTTATGAAAATAATTGATTTCCGTAACAACTTTCTGGGAGAACTTTTTAAGCAGAATTCAGCAAGATATTGACCAAAGTCTGTTTTTTTTTTTCAATAGGACACCCTATATATTAATAGCTCATTAGAAAGTTCTGATGTTTCTGATTTCAGTGGTATAAAGTTCGATAGGTTTATCTCTAACAGTTTTCGAGAAAAAAAATTATTTCGGTTTTTGTCATAAGAAGCAATGTGTAAGAAAAGGAACATTGTTTCTTATGGCAAAAACCGAAATAATTTTTTTTTCTCGAAAACTGTTAGAGATAAACCTATCGAACTTTATATCATTGAAATCAGAAAAGGCAGAAACGGTTGAAGATATCAAAATGTGGTGTGCAACAATCAACATTTCATGAAATTTGAGCCCCAGAATGGGAGGTTCATTTTCTTGTATCTCGCTCAGAAATTGATGTTTCCTATTAAAAGTGTCCAAATTGGCCCACCCTGTACATACAAATAGAATAGGTTAGAGGTCCGTGATAAAATGACGCCATGCATGAAATAAAATTCTGTTATATACGGGCCCTTGTAAACCCGGAAAAATTGGTATATTTATGTTGATTTTTATTATTATTTTTTCTTATCTAGGGGGGGCCATGGCCCATGGCCCCTCCCTGGATCCGCGCCTGATACCGGCCCCGGTTGAATTTTTTTTTCCATAACAATAATAATTGCGAACGTGCTCTATGAATTTATCAACGACAAATACTTTTATCTAAATTATGACGTCATCGATGACGTAATAGTAAGTACAAAAAGTGCAAAAAAAAAAAATTAATAATTTATGGTTGCACTAATTTTTCATATTAGTGTTAGGGTAGTGCCACTGTATGGTGGAATGCCGAATGAGAGTGCTAATTTTTGCTTTAGGGGTGCTTAACACCCCCCTAGTTGCGCTTATGATGACTACATATTTGAAAAATTTGATTTCGACTCGCATTTTATTTCATAAACCTAACTTTAAAAAGTACCTTGACTTAAAAAATAGAGGGACGCATAAATTCCTCCACGTCAGTCCAAAACTTGTTAATCTAACATCCGTATAGAAAAATCGTCATTACAATAAACTATCAGATAATTAATGGTGTCTTCGTGTATCCGCAATCGACACTCCCGATCGGATGTTTTCTTCTAAAGCTAAATGGCGTGTAATGAACCTTATCGGCTGAGAACAATCTTCACTTCTTCATCATTGGCTGATATCTTCTTTTAGAAATATTGTCCACACAGTTGATGACGTCACTCGATAATAACAACTGATTTTATTTAATTGTGATTACATTCGACGATGGTTTGAAATTGCATTGCTCGTGTGTATCGATTTAATTCGATCTCAAGATTGGAGTTATTAAGGGAAAATTGAGGCTAAATAGATGATAATAGGAGAGGCATTTGATGATTCATCATAAGATGATGAATATGTCAGAGATTTTTGCAGTGTTCATCTTTTTCTTTTAATATGTATTAGATAAGGAGGAAAAACTACGAAAATACATATAATCTAATTGATATTCATCGAGGGTTCCGTGATAAAAAAAAAAAAACGATGGCGGAACAAGTGTCATCGGCATCGTCAAAAGTGGTCACGTCTACGCCCTCTCGGGTATGCCCTCTGACATTTCGGCATCTGAAACTACACAAAGAGACAAATAATAATCTGCATACCTGCGCCGCATTGTTTTTCCTTTACGTGCAACACGATTATATCGAAGGCAATTTTTTTTTTGTTTTTTATTTCCTCCATTTCCTTGTTAGAGACGACATGTTAATCTGTCGAAATTGTTTAAATGACACTTATGACAGTTAAGATTCTAGAAGGATTAACGTCAAAAATAAGTGCTGCCACCTGATGAGAGCAGTCGAATGTCATTGACAGTTGACGTAAAAATACACATTACTTTTTGACCTCGGAATCAAGTTCCGATAATTAGTGTCCCATCGTGTTAATTTAATTACACGAAAACTGGGGCCCCTCGAGCAAGTCGAGATGGTGCGCAATTAACCGAATCTTGATTAGGTCGGGTTTTAATTGCGCTACTCCGCTTCGGTATACGACGATAAAAAAAAAAGAGGCTAATTTGCGAAAAAAAAAAGACGAAAAAAATCAAAATGGCCAAAACACGACTATTGGCAGGGGCTAATGAGAGAGGCCTAATTAAATATATACGCGGATCTTTATTGGTTTTTGAAATAAAAGAAATGCCATATTAAATTGATCCATTGTTTACTAACCGGAAGTTAATCCGCTTGTTAGCAGCGGTAGCTATAATTGTTATAAAGCGGCTCGGCTTTAATCTGTTATAAAATCAAGCCACCTACACTGTCGTTTTAAACCAACCCACAAACATAAGTAACTGATTTTTAATTTGTCTTTCTTTAATACGCTCTAAAATCGTTTTGTCTTTGTCCTATTTTATAATCAAAATCCTATTTATTATCTCTTTTTAACACACATACACCTTGTCTTTGTTTCATTTGAAGTAAAATAGCAAAGGTCGTTAATTGAAATATTTTAGTTTTATGTGTGCTCTGATTAGTTAATTTTTTTTAAAAATTTGTTTGCAAAGAGAAAAAAATCTCACATCAGTGACAGATTTTGACTGGAAAATTATGACGTCACTCGTGACGCAAATCATTTTCCGTCGTTTCAGAACGCTGAATTTCCCGCGCGAGGCGCCCGCTTTATCAGGATTTCAGAGAAAGTGGAAGGTTAGTAGGCGTCGCGACGCTATGGATGCCGATCGATAAGGAGGCGTCACTGGTAAGAGGGCGTCGGAATGAAGCCGACTAATCAAATTTTCAAGTAAATTATAGAAGTTGGCTTTGATGAAATCGGTATGGCAGCCATGGTCAAACAATAAAATTGGCGCCAAGGATTTCATTTTTCTTCAGGGAACCGTAACGTTTTGTTGTCATGAAATTGTTCTCTGGTGTAATTTGTGGAGTTCTAAGGGGATTTTCTATTGCTTGAGTAGGATAATTTTCGTATTTTCCTAGTGTATAAACAAAAAATTAACAAACACATATCACAGAGGTTTGTTTGACTATTGCCGCCATATTGAATTTATGTTTTGACAAGTCGTTAGGCTGGCTTCTCATGAGCGTAAACTTGACATAACTGATGCAAATGCTGAATAATAATAATTACGTGAATTTTGGCGCAACACTCATATAGAGTGGAGAATTTACGCCGCCGCGTATGTCAAAATTATGTTTTTTTCCAAAATTTTGAAATATTTCTTTGAATTTTGATTGTACAAATTTGTATTTGTTTTTGCTTTAGTTCCAAATAGCTACAAATATGGACAGTAATCACAAATATCAAGAAAACGAAACGGTTGCAACCTTAACCTCTAAAAACGCTGAATTTTTACGCGAAAAGTTAAACTTTGCTCAACTTTTGGCATATCTGCGGTAGAGTGTCAGCGTATCCAATATGGCGGAATTTTGGCCAATCAGAATTCTGCATTCAGGTACGCTGTCACGCCATAAATGTCAAATTACGCTCATGAGAAGCCGCCCTTAGATTGTCTGAAACCATCATCGTTAAACGCAAATGTCAATGTTCTTACTTTCTTTCTCTGATTGATGAAAGACAATGGAAGTAAATAGGTAGATATTTTATTATTTCTATTCTGCCCAATACAAGCTAAAATTGATGACTTTTCTTTCCAAAAACATTCGTAATAGGCGGCAAATTTAAATTTTAAATCTAATTTATTCAGTAACTTTTGTTTTTAATGTTGACAGTACGCTAGTAATTTATTTTTTGTGCAACCATCCGCAAAATGAGCTTTCGCGGCCGCCACACAGTCCGCGAAATTCAATTTCGCGGCCGTTGCCCTTGGTGACGGCCGCGAAACTATAAATCAAAATTTGACACTTTGACAACAACAATAAGTAAATTTTATTTCCAAATTCTTCAGAACAACATAAATTATTTAGGATAAATATTAACACTTACATGACAGTTTGCATTATTACTAATATTTACTACTGAAGCTGAAGCAACTAATAATCCAGTGTTTTAGAATTGAACTCTCAAAACTTCCCATTTCGGCATAAAATTAGCCAATATGCTTTCAGACACCATTTTGACGTTTTGTTTGTCACACCAATTTTTTGAACTCGCAGTAACAATTTTCATATTGCCGCTTAGTTTTCCAGGTATTAACTCAGAAATAGCTGATTGAACCATATTTTTTAGCTCTGGAGGAGTGCAAGAGAGTGAAACATCTGTATCGCTGTCGGATATTTTCACGATTTTTTGAGAACCGTCAAAATTTTTTGTGTATTTGTTTACTTGCAAAATATGTCATCCATGACATCCATGGAAACGCTGTGCCACCATAGCCACCAGGTTATACATCAAACTGGTAATTAGTTCCACATGTTTGTTGAAAGGAGTACATTTTTTCTATAATTCCACATAATTTTCATGGTTGCACAAAAAATAGTGTGTATACCATGACCGCGAAACTTTTTAGCGTCCTCGAGATTATCTTGCCTCGGCCGCAAGCGGCCTCGGCGATAACTTTTCTCTACGTACGCTAAAAGGCACTTCGCGGCCTTGGTATACAAATAACTATTTTTACTTTTGACAACTATGTTCGCGCACCGCAATATGGCGTCCAAACAAAAGGTCAATTGAATCTGCAAGGAAAATGAGCAAAATTTGACATATGTCACATAATTTGACACGTGAAAAAATGTAAGTCTTCACGTGACGTCTGTCAGAATTTGCACTTTTTGCTCGCAGATGCAATTATCGAACTCGACGTCAAATGATCGACCAAAAATCGTAAACTCTAACAGGATTGCTCAATCCCATAAGACATAAGTTCATCAAAATATCGAATTATCGAGGACTGCGACTGATGTCAATTGCCATCAGTCTAAAGTCATAATCATAATCCATTGCAAGTTTTCCATGCATTTATGTAAGGTCTGTTTCTGCAGATATCACGAATCAGTCAGAGTGATTTTCATTGGTTGAAACTAGTTTTCTGACTGTTTTCAACCAATGAAATTCGCTCTAACTGGTTTGTGATTTCTGCAGAAACAAACCTATAGTAAACGCGCCAATGAAGGACTGCAGCTAACGTCACAGCACTGGCGGACAAAATCAGCGAATTCGGCAAATTTGTAGAGTTTACAATTCTTGGATCAATCAGGATATTCATATTTTTTCTATTCCAAGCTGTTGAATTTTCTCTATTTCAAATCAATGATTTGAAAAAATTTAAGAGCCGGGAATAGAAAAAATATGAATGTTCTGATACAAGAATCGTAAACTTGCCGAATCTGTCAGTCGGTGATGTGACGTCAGCTGCAGTCCTTCATTGGCGCGTTTACTGCATAAAAAATGGGAAACTTGCAGTGGATTATGATTATGAATTTAGATTGACGGCACGTGACGTCAGTCGCAGTCCTCGACAATTCGATATTTTGGCAAATGCATGTCCTATGATATTGAGTAATCCTGTTAGCGAGAATAAATAAAAATTGAGATGACAAAATGGAGAAATACAGAGAGTCTTACCGGGAAACAAATTGATTTATATGTTTGTATATAAAAAATTGTATACAGATAATTTTTGAAAATTTGACAGGATACTAATGTCAATGGGGGCAAACCGGTCAAAATATTTTCAAGCCAACTTGTCTATTTTAAATAATACATTCTGTATGTAATGGCATATTTGGATTCTACGTAAAATTTTGAGCAGATTTCATGTGATAAACTCTATACCCAACTGTGTACCTATACAGGGTGTCACGAAAGGTTTGTTACAAACTTCTAGGGATGGTAGATCTCGAAAAAATAAAACTTTTTTCTTGATAAACATGTGTCCGGAAATGCTTCGTTTTCCAGATATACAGGGTGGCCCAAATTTGAACCTCATCATTGGGATCTTGGTAACCGTAAGAGATACGGGGTCGGTTAAATTATGGCAAAATTACGCAATTTTATAACCAATAGAATACCGTTTTGAAACTAGAAAGATTCCGAATACTTCCGGAGATATTCTTTTGAAATTTTGAAAAATCGTTTTTTTTTTTCCCGGGAAAAAATAAAAACGATTTTACAAAATTTTGGTTTTTTCCGAATATCTCCGGAAGTATTCGGAATCTTTCTGGTTTCAAAACGGTATTCTATTGGTCATAAAATTGTGCAACTTTGCCATAATTTAACCGACCCCGTATCTCTTACGGTTACCGAGGTCCCAGTGATGAGGCTCAAATTTGGGCCACCCTGTATATCTGGAAAACGAAGCATTTCCGGACACATGTTTATTAAGAAAAAAGTTTTATTTTTACGAGATCTATCATCCCTAGAAGTTTGTCACAAACCTTTCGTGACACCCTGTATATTAGGTAGGTATGCAGTGTTATTTTATCTGAATAAGTTTTATTTTTCCATACTAGATATTGTTGTTATTGCATTTTTATTTTAAACCTAACGAAAAAAAAAAAAACTTAAAATAAATAATTGAAATCTAAAAATTTTAGCACAATTTTTGTTTAGTAACAAAGACCTAATAATATTCTGGTATTCTAAGTTTTATAATCTGGTAAAATGGCCATTCATATAGTTGGCAACACTGCCAAGGGCCGGTTTATCTAAAGGATAAATCGCAGAGTTTGTTGACCCTGGGTCAACTCTAACTTTGGGTTAACTTATTAGTTCAATCGAAAAGTGTTTATCCAAAGGTTGGCAATATTGGCATTACTTATGTAACGTTGCCAGCTCACTTTTGCCATTTTTTTGGCATTTCTTGTTCATACTTTTTTATGTATTTTTATTGTTTTTGTTTTCGTTTCCCTAGCGAAAAATTCGGTTTTGTGTATTCTTGTGTAAAAATCTGATGTTTTATGTTTTGCTTCGAATGTTTAGTAAAAAAAAAAAATACAAACATGCTATGCTATGCTCAATTTGTTCTAGAACAAACAGAACATTTTGAGGTTAACGTAGGGTCAAATACGCTAACTTGCCGTGAGAGCGTGGGTTAACTTTTTCTTGGAATAACTTTCCAGTTAGCAATTGACCCTGGATGGATAAACACTTCTCACAATTTTGACCCATGGAACACCATGTATATTGTGCGCTTATTTATTAGACCTTTTCAGCCTGATTTTAAGAGCTGCTTGAACGTGTGCAACGAAAAATCACATTAAAAATCCCAACTGAAATGCATAATCTTCCATATGATATCAGATTGCAAAGATTTAACTTAACAACTCTAGAAGTTAGGAGTAGGTGACACTTATAATAGATCACCCTGTACACAACGTAGGTATATCTATCCTTATCTTACTCACGCAGTATGAATGACACGGCCCGGTTTATTCATCTGTAGATAAACTTACTGGTAATTATCTGCACGATAAACTTCCCGTTCTATATTTCTATTGGTCGGCGGATACCTGGCCGACTAATGGGGTTACAGATTATAACGTACTTATTTTGGCAATTGCCTAATTATATTGCATACGGCTAGTCAGCATCAGTTCGGCGGCCATGGGTCTATGGGTTCCTTGTATACATCTTACCTTTGGGCGCCACCAAGTTAATTGTGACTTAACTAGGAAGATAACTTAATGATGTTATAAACAAAACCTGTGCAATTGGAGAGCTTATCAATAAAACAACTAATTAGGTACAATAATGTATCTGGCTTCTTTATTAAAAATAATAACAAAATATAGGGATAGCCAGGAGGTTATTAAAAATGTGTTTAGAATAATGCTTGTACCAATTTATATATATTTGATTATAAAAAAAAATAAGAATGTAAATAATGTATAAAAATATTGATTTTTAAATAAACAGTTTTAACTGTCTGTTTACACTTGTGAAAGATTAGAACCACAATATCAGTTACACTCTACCAAGAGGCAAATTCAACACCAGAAAGGTGAAAATTATTGTTAGGGCAACCTCAGGGTTAAATTCTAGAATTTTATTTAAGGGGCACTTACCGAACGTAAATCAGTATCAAGTGATTTATATAAGATTTGCCTAAATAGTAAAAAGTGCAACTTACATGTGTACAAGTGTTGATTATCTTCAAAGGTGTGTGTAAATCCAGAAGTTTTGAAGGGATATTATCTACAGGTTCGGTCTCACTGTAGATAGACTATGGTATGGTAAGTGAGTCATAGTCATGAGTCCTATCCACGTGGTATCTGATTTACGTAGAACTCAACGTGGTTCTAGTAGAGCGGTACCAAGAGGGTTGTTGAAAGGAGGCTACCAAAGCCAACTAAGAGCAATCTAGATCTAGTTTAGAATCTCTTTCTAGGAGCTGTCCAACTATAGCCTAAGACTGTCTAGCTACAGCCTAGCACTAGGACTAGGAGTAGGATTGTCCAACTATAGCCTGAGACTAGGATTGTCCAACTATAGCCTAAGAGTAGGATTGTCCAACTATAGCCTGAGACTAGGATTGTCCAACTATAGCCTGAGACTAGGAGTGTCCAACTATAGCCTGAGACTAGGATTGTCCAACTATAGCCTGAGACTAGGACCCTCAAATTGAGGGATACTCTAGACCAAAGGTGAAGTCTTAACTTCCAAATGCTGCTCGGAACAGTCCTATTAAAAAAAAATGGAACACGTGTTTTAGGTTAATATTTCCTGAAGAAAATCTCAAACTTACCGAAACAGAATCCAAAAATGACCAAGGGACGACTCTAGACAATTATCAGCAAGAAATTAGTCTAAAACTTGAGCTCCCTGGCACAAAATTCCAAAAAGTCTCGCCCCAAAAATAATTAGGGCCGAGGCCCGAGACCGGACGATTACTCAGCGTGAGGTCGCAGATCAAAAGGGCAGATTCTTCAATTAGAATTTAGATTTCGGAAGAAGACTTTCATCTGTCAAACTTCTAATTTTGACATTGAAGAAAATTATAGAAAAGGACGTGTTCAGTTTCACACCAAAAGTACGAACTGAGAATCGGTTGTGTGAAAAATGACTGGTGAATGTTGAAAAGTGCCTATAGAACATATATCAAAAGGTAGAACAGGCCTAAAGAAAACGGCTAGACAAAACAGCTGTTCAATGACATGATGGAAATGAAAAGTCAAAGAGTAAACAACAATTATTATCATAACCTCAGATTATTGATTGGATTTGCAAACGGATATGATGATGGTACTAACTCCTATTCCTAAGATTCTAATCAATAACAGCGGGCCCTGCCGTACTGAATCAAACCTTCCTAGATCAATTAACAAAACTTGCAAACCTGCACCAAAAAAAACTTTCAGTAGAAGGCAGTACTGAAGGTAACAAAATCTGGGCACAAAAAAGATAGTTGTTTATTCATTTATTTCATTGTAGCTCTATATGGAATCATATCTACTAAAGCAAAACAATGTAGCTTATTAGCCAAGAAATTGGCACTTGGCACTTTGTCAGATCGTAAATAAACCGGCCCTTAAAGTTTTATTTCAATTAACCAAACCTAACAAAGTGGGTATGAGAGAGAAAGGTAACCGTCACAGTAGGCCTTTTCGGAAACACAGATCTGATTAACCGGATCACCAGCTATTTATTTTTTATCTTTCTTTATTCAACACGATTAAAAAAAGACAAAGTACATCAGCTGGTGATCTGGTTAATCGGATCAGCGTTTCCGAAAAGGCCTAGTAACGCAAATTGGCTCTTAAATACATAGTTGAGTGATGACATTAGATAATTTCCATTGGGTGAAAGTAATTGGGTAACGAAAGAAAAGCTCACTCACATTGATTATTAGAGAGTGGATAACGGATGAATATTACGCATATTATTCAATACTCATAGAAAATAGTATATTATCCAACGAGCGGGTAATAATGGCTATTACTTACGAAGGATGAAGTTTGCACTACGAGCCGCAGGCGAGTAGTGTAATCATCCGAGTGAGTAATAGCCGTTACCCACGAGTAGAATACTATACTTTTTCTATGATTTATAGATAATAGGCACGAATTATGCGGTTTTTCATTCAACTTTCGTAACAAAATTATATGACAATATTTCTGACAGCTGCAGAACAAAGTGAGGTTAGGTTAGCACAAGTCTTGTCCACATCAGCTGTCAAAATGATTGATTGGAAGGTTGAAGTATGTTGTTAACTTGTCGAATTTTCTGATTGGCTCTTAAACAGTGTTGCCAGGTTGCTTTCATAAGGAGTAACAGGTTCGTCTTAAAAATGGTAATTAGGCAATCTCAATCACGTGATTTTATAATGGCCGTTCGGGTCAAATATTGCGGTGACAAGCCGGTGACGTTCACAAGGAGAGCATTTGTGTTCTGACCCTTGTTGCTTTCGAAGTGAATTTATGTGTTTCTACGTATTTTCCATTGGTTTTGGTCATATTGTTGTTTTCATAGTGAATTTTATAGTTTTTAGTATGTCTACGTATTTTTTAGTGTTCTGGCCCTTGTTTACAAAGTGAATTTTATAGTGTTTATAATGTTTTTACGTATTTTTCAATTTAATAATAAATTCTGAGATGGAGAGTGAATATATTAAGGTATTATTATTAAGGGAAAATCGAGCCTCTGTTAGATCCTTTCTTTTAATTGCAGCAATCCATAAAGCCCTGCGTTGTTTTGATAATTCACTTTTGTAGATCAAAAGCCGATGATTTAAAATAGCAGGAACTGAATAAAATTTCACATTAGCCCTGTTACCTCAACTTCCACAACCAATTACGATGCAAATCGCTGGCATTTTATTTAACACAATACCTAAACACACAAAAAAACACAAAATCCGATTAATTCAAATCTTGACGTTTGTCCAGAATGTGACAGAAGTCATTGGCTTGACCCAATGCTTGACCCGAACTTCCATATTGAATTTCGTTTTTGACAGGTCAGTAGATTGCCTAATTAGGCACTGACCTGTCAAAAACGAAATTCAATATGGAAGTTCGGGTCAAGCACTGTGTTGTTTATTCGTATGTCATTGATTTTTGTCATATTCTGGACAAACGTCCAGATTTGAATTATCGGATTTTGTGTTTTTTTTTTGTCTTTAGGTATTGTGTTAATTATTAATGCCAGCAATTTGCATCGTAATTGGGTGTGGAAGTCGAGGTAACAGGGATAATGTAAAATTTTATTTAGTTCCTGCTATTCTAAATCATTGGCTTTTGATCTACAAATATGAATTATCAAAACAACGCAGGGCTTTATGGATTGCTGCAACTAAAAGCTCGTTTTTTCCTTAATAATAATACCTTAGGATATTTACTCTCCATCTCAGAATTTATTAATAAATTAAAAAATACACAGAAACACTATAAACACTTTAAAAACAACAATGGCCAGAACACTAAAAAATATGTAGAAATACTAAAGACTATAAAATTCACTATGAAAACAACAATGACCAAAACCAATGAAAAATACGTAGAAACACATAAAATTCACTTCAAAAGCAGCAAGGGCCAGAACACAAATACTCTCCTTATGAACTTCAAAACGTCACCGGCTTGTCACCGCAATATTTGACCCGAACGGCCATTATAAAATCACGTGATTGAGATTGCCTAATAGATTTTAAAAAATGCTAATAGATTTTTTTACAGCTGGCGCCACATATGGAAGTTCATGTAACCTTTTTTTTTATCATGAATAAATATCTAATATTTGAGATTAACTTTTAATAGTGTTATTCTTCTATAAAAAATAAAACTCGTGATTCGTGAAAAAAAATTAGAGCATAGCTTAAAATTACATTTTTACATATAAAAATGTCATTTTAGGCTACAGTTAAACTGCCTAATATGGTCGGTGGAAACCAAGGATGATACACACCAAAGATGATACACACTACTACTGCAGGATGACCTATCCTTATAAGACCTGTGTGTAACAAATCCCCCCCGCTAAATTACCAGCTGTGACGTAGGCAACATGTTATTTCTCGTCTTGACGTCATATCTTGACGTAGGCTGTTTAAACAGCTGACGACTTAGTTATGACGTCTGAAATGGTAACACACCAATATGACGGCGATTACCAAAAACAAGGCCGATAAGCACTCCTTAGAATATTTATTCTCCTTGGATACATATTACTGTGTACTAGTACAGGGTAACCTGCCTATTCTCATAAGGCCTGTGTCCTATGTGGAAAATCCTCATTTTTTCTCGAAAGAAGTAATGACGTTATTTTTCAAAAGGTTCAAAACAGATTTCAAAAACATTTTGAACCGCTGGGGTCGAAAAAAAATACTTTTAGTTATGACGTCGGAAATGGTGACTCACCAATATGGCGGCAATTACCAAAAACTACAGTGGCTAAATAAACTTTTACATACAGTGGCGTCAATAGAGGTCCCGCCGTCATTTTGTTCCCAAACTCTTGTTACTTTTAAATATGAATTTATAGGATTTAAATGGACATTTTTCATAAAAAATTGAAATCGACGTATTTGATTACTATTATTACATCCATCAAATACGTTGTTTTCCATGTTTCATGATGGATGTTCACCTAAATTCCATATATTCATATTTGAAATAAGCAATAGTTGGGAACAAGATGGCCGCGTTTTCAATATAAATATATGGGATTTTAGAAACAATAAAAAATAAGACAATAATTGTCGCCACTGTGGGTAATAAAGTCACTGTACCAAAAACGAGGCTGATAAGCAATCCTGTAGGTCTGTGTTATCCTTGGGTGCGAACGGCCATAAACTAGATATATATTTGGATAATGATTTGGACATGCCCTACGATTCTCACCTTAAAACTATAAAAATGAACTTAGAACTTCTTTTGAGATATAAAAAATAAGTATCTTTTATTATTCGAGCAGAAAATGCATAACAAAACATATAAAAAAAGGTAATAAAATTTTTAAAAAGGTAAAAAGGTAATAAACTCCTCTAAAAAGTAACAGATCTGTTACAATTGTAATAGACTGGCAACACTGCTCTTAAATAGTGGAGTAATGAGACCAGGATATTTTTATTGGTTGAAAACAATTGAGTAATGAAAAAAAAATTCACTGTATGAGTAATCATTCACATTGATCGATAGATAAATGGATCTATATTACGCATATTATTCAATGCTCATAGAAAAACTTATTTTTTTGTCTTATGTGACACTACATTCAGTCACAACTGGCAACAACGCATCAAACCTTTCGCCCAATAACAGTTGTTTCCGCTTTATAGCTGATACATTCTTCTTAAATTTGATTGGTGTATGATGCTTTATACGTCATCGTTTGGCAAGTTTTGGTAATTTTAAATTTTAGTGTGGTTGGTGGCAAACTATGATTATGTAAGAATAGCAAATATATTCATTTTTTTTTCCTGTAATTTTTGATAGTGCTGCCACCTGGACGGACGTCAAAAAAACGTCGACCTCATTAACTACCGGATCGAATTCCGTGGCCCGCTTTGTCGGCACCGTCGAAATTGGGCAAAACTGCTCCCCCAGGAAGCCGTTAATTGATTGCTTCCAAGCGGGAGGCTGTTTGCCTTTTTTTTCGCTGATATTAATTTGACCGTTTGGTAATTAAGAATAATAAATCAATTTATGCATCTTACCTTGTCTGTTTTGTTGTATATGTATTTGGCAAATTTTTCAGATTTCGAAGCAGTTTTTTAATTAAAAAAAGCTTTTTAAAAAAGGCACGCGCTTGCCAATAAAAAGAAACGATCGATTTATCAATATTTATCAGGATTCTTTTCCGAAGAATTTTATTTTAATTAAATAAGTACCGTAAAAACTGATTCGATTTAAGTCTGAAATTATTGCTCTATCAGGTTTCACGGTCGTATTTGAAAGCGACTACTGAAAATAATGTGATACTGGACAATTTTAAGAATTTCTTCTTTATGGAAACCCTGATCCGATTAACCCGATCACCAGCAGTTATACTTTGTCTTTGTTCAATCGTGTTCATTAAAGAAAGATGATGACAGGTTTAATAACAAAAGCTCAACTGACAGATGACAGGGATTTTTGATTTTTACGATTCCTAAGCCTACTAGCTATAATGACGTCACACAAAGGCAAAGTCTCATCTTTCTTCAAGTAGTATACTGCTAAAAAATTGAAATAATTTTGCTTTCCAATTATTAAAAAAGGCAAGGTAATTTGCAAGACAAACAAAATAATTTATTATTTTTAATTTTTACACAAGCGACCCATTTAACCATATTAGTAGGTATGTATAACTAGACGAGTTATTAAATAAATATTTCGTTATGGAACTGAAGATCAAGCAAGAATTTGCTTTAGAAAAATAAGTGCCACTTTCAAATTGAATTAAACAACGTTCCCATACACCATTTTGCAATCACCACACCACACCAGCACCGAAAATAATAATACGATTTTTGTGATTATTAATAATTAATTTATTCCTATTTTGGTCGATCGAAAAAATTTCGGGCCGGCACCACACATAACAAAAGCCGCCACGGAGAGCCGGCTCGAAAATTTCTCCCCATATATGTACCTCTGAAAAATAAGATTATTCACCAAGAAAGTGATTTATTAAAAAATTTACCGTGTCAAGGACCTCGACGAGTGGTTAAATTAACGACTTTTGATTTTGTTATTGGCGCAGCCCCAAAAAAAAGGGCCATTTTGAAATAGTGCGGGCGCTACCTCGTGTCACGTGTACAGTTATATGTCCCCTAAGGTTCTGAGCTGGGCTTATGACGGAGATTGTACCCGAGTCAAGATAGCATTTGACCTAGATAAAAATAATGTAAAGCTGATTTTGCTAGAAATCATGCCTGAGGGCTAAATTGCAACATACTGAAAGTGCTAGCTTATCCTTTTTCCGCAGCCGCCCTTTTTCGCCCCCTAACTCCCAACTTTTTAATATTTTGATGATTTTCTCGAAAACTATCCACTTTAAGGAAAAATGTCAGGAGAGCTTTTTTGAAGCTGATAAAATTTTCCTTGCAATGAGTTATTGTGAGCCCATATAGTGCCACTTCGTACGCACCAGTGGCGTATCAAATGAAGGGTTACTTTTGAAAAATATATACTGTTTGTTATTTATTCTCAGTTTTTTTGATCTAAGCATAATTTTGTTTAGAAAAAACATATTTTTCTCTGAAACGACCATTCAAAGTTAGTCTACTTGGGAATCTATGAGAAGTTTATTGCAATTACTTCAGTCAAAAAAAAAAATTAGAAATTTATCCGAGACTTCTCAACTATCAATAGTATCAATTTGCCAAATAACAGGTGTGTCTAACGTCTTGCGCGACGTTGAGGTAGGTAAGGTTCATTTCACTTGTACTTAAGACATCGATATGTCATAACTTGGAAAAAAAGGTTTGTCGTAGATTGATCCATATAAATTCAATAGCGTTCAGATTTTGAATTGTACCTATTGAATGACTTCTAATTTAAGAACCGCCGAACGTTTTTGACGTCATTAATTTGTTTCAGTCAATTTCTATTTGTTAAAGAAGGAAAGCAAAAGTACAAACCCTCGTGAAACAAACAGTATTTTTTCTATCTTGACTGCGCTTGTGCAACAGAGTCCAATGAGAAGCGAGTTTGTCACGTGTTTGCGTCATATTTACATTTAGTCTAAGGACTCTGTAACACATAGAGACATTTTCTCTATTTCTATTGACGTCCCCTGTCTATACATTGATTTCGGAAAGAGAAAAGAAAACAAGAAGTGCCATAGCGATAAGGATAACAATCTCTATCCGTAACAGAGTCCGAGTTCAGGGACGAGTTCCGAAGAAATCGTTCCTTCTTTTTTTTGTACGATGTTGCCGGATGGAACATTTATCAAAAGTACAAGCGATGTTAAAAGACACGTCAAAGCACTTCTCTTGTCTGATTTAAGGCGTTGTGAAACCCGTGACACTTTTTTAATGGGTGTAATGTTCGATTTTTATTGTTCACATTCATTCTACAACAATACAATCTGGCTACACTGCAACCCAATGTTGCGCGCGCATGTCGTGTTTTGCTACTTCCTAACTTGTAAAGTTTTCCCTGTTTATGCGAGACAGGTCAATGTGTCATATTTTTTTATATTGTTTAATTGAAGATGGAAAAATGTGTTTTATGTAAACTGCCACTAAGTGAGCGTGTTATTACTAAAGTAGGTGAAAAATAACTGAAAACATTACTGACTGCTAGTGAAAAGCGTTGACGTTACGTGAAATTTTTTAAAAACGTGAATTCACAAATAAAAAGTATTACAACCGGAAAACAATCATACAAGTATCTACTATTTTGATACAAGAAAAAATTATGTCTGAAGCTGTCGCCAAAACTGATCAGTGGGGTGAAAATTAAACACCAATATTTTTGGTTCTATAGGGGGTCGTTCTATATATGAATAGATTTGCAATTTTATCACCTACAAAAAAATTGGTAACGATATTTTTCGCCAAGCTTATAGTTTTCATTTAATCTTGGGGCAAAGTTTCTTTTGATGCGCCACTGGTGCGTACCACGTGATAATATATGGGCTCGCAGTATGTCGTTTCCAGGGGAATTTTGTCAGCTTCAAAAATGCTCTCTTGACATTTTTTCTTAAAGTGGATAGTTTTTGAGAAAATCACCAAAATATTAAACGGGAGGGTTTGGGGGGCCAAAAAAGGGGAAGGATTCTCCAGGACTTTTAGTATATTAATATTTAGCCCTAAATTATGATATATATATCAAAAATTAGCTTTATATTATTTTTGTCTAGCTTCACCCAAAATTTGAACTATCTTGACTCCGGTATTGTGACTTTTGCAACTATACCCCTCATATCTCCTTATACACAGTGATCAGGTTTCAATTTTTTAAAGATCGTTTTGCTGATTTCTATAGTAGGCAAACAAATTTTGTGATAACACTTTTTTGTTAAAGGACGTAGGTAGTTTTTAAAATATAGCATAATTTTGAAAAACAGAATCATTATAGCGCATTTTCAATCGCAAGTAAAAATTTGATTTAGGACCGGTTTATCCACCTTCTGATAAATTGTCAGGTATGCGTCGACCAATTGAATTATAGAATCGTAAATTTATTTTGCAGATATAGTTATCAGCAAGTTTATCTGTGTTGATGCAACATTATTTACAAATTTGGTTTCTTCTCATTCTTATTAAAGAATTACTTAAAAGTCAATTTCGCGTAAAACACACAGGAGTGTATTTTCTACGATCCTGCGCCGACCGAGATAGCTGTTGAAGATTCGGATTTACACGCACTAGATCAATGGTACTTGATATGCACGTTGCAATTTTTTCCGGTTCCGTATTTTACGCTCAAAAAGTCTATGTCTTTTGCCGTTAAAAAGAGACCTTGAGTACCTCAAGTCAATGGTGATACGTTGGTGGTTGTGAAGAACCGTTTTCCAGGGGATTCCCATATATACGCACAGCTTATAATAAGAAAACCCAGGTGAGTGGTAATAACTTTTGTGTGTTTCGACAACCCTATGGTATCAATTTTATTTCTATTTCAATTTGTTTGCGCGATTTTCCAGACGCAGTCCAGTTTACTAAATTTCAAATACTATTGCGTAAACAATCTGAAGATTAAGAAACCGAGCCTAAAAAACATCAAAGTAAATTTATCTGAATGTGAAAATGTATTTGCTAAGTAGGTGCAAGCAAATCATTAACATAATACCAGCACCACCAACAAATTGGAATATTGAAAATGTAATATATAAAATGCTACTTATCTATGAGAATTCTTGCATTGGTCTAATCTAAAACACTCTCCTTCTACATTTAGAAAAGTCAAAACACACTATTACAGGGACATACCGTTTGTCTGAAACACTTCTAGCAATTACATGGCTTAAGAAAATCTTCAGAATTCCTTGGATCATCATTCATCTGTCATTTCTTGTGGAATTAAAATGCCCACTTTTTCTGTTACCAGTTCAACGGATTAAGTTTTTCACACGGTTCTGAAGCATGAATCTATTTGTAGAATTGCAAATAACTTTGTTTTATATGAAGTAGTAGTAGGGGCCAAATTTTGATACTTTTGTAAATTTTTATGATGAAAACGCAATTCCAAAATTTTTCTGTCTTTTTCTCCATGTCTTCATTTAATGGCTCCTTGCCAAATTCTAGAAAGGAGTCTTCGTCACACGATTCTGCTACTTTCAAAGCTGTCAATAACTTATTTGTACTAATTTTGCTTGTAGTGTCGCAGCCGGTTATAGAATAAATAGAACGTATAATAGTCATGTGTGTCATGTGAGAAATATGGGTAAAGATTTTGTCATCTGGTTCTTCATGATCACATTCCAACATATCTTCTCCAATAGGGTCGTTTCATGATTTTTTTTTATTTTTTCATTGAATTAGGCACATCAAAATCTATTCTTGTTTTTTTTTCCCGCATTTTTTAGAATAATATTAAAGGAGATATTTCAATTTGAAATTTTACTATTATTCGTTATTTTTTAAATTGTGATGACGTCACAAGGCGCGCTTGCGTACTGTATTTCTAAATTTAAGTTTGCATCACTGACAAAATTTCCTACTTGTCTAGTTGGCTTCGATGCCACTGGCCCATCTCCTGTCTTCTTTTAGAGGTTATGTCAGTTATTTTGTTTATTTTGATTCGCCTGTCTATTGTTCGTCGATTTTAATCTGATACTCGGACGGAATGTGAGCTGGTGGCTCCCTACATTAGAACGCCAATGGTTACCTGACGTCACACCTGTTTTTGCCATATTAAACACCCCCTCGCTCCTCATACCGCAAGTGTCAATTAAAAATCGACGAACAATAGTCTGGTTGATTTATAAAATAAAAAATAAATACTTATTTCACCCGTTTATTTGGTCGGTTTATGTGAGAAGATGGATAGTAAAAATACGGATTATTTAAGTGCAGAAATAAGAGGAGTCAAAACCAAGGTCAAAACCTAAAGGTGGGTAGTGAAATATTGGCATAATTATTGTATTGGTTTAGCTTTGGCCCATTATTAAATTACATTTTTAGTAGCAGGGTAAGTTCTATAGTTTCATATATTTTTAGGTCAGCGAGAGCCAGTTATGGAGACAATGCTATTGGCTATGTGCATTAATGTGCAGTTGAAAAGAGACAGCAGAATATCCTCTGTTAGGAGCATCGCCAGATAGAATAAGCAAAGAATTTGTGATTGAAGTTTAATGTCCTATAGCAAGAAGGAGACTGTGAAAAACTACATTAAAGAAAATGGAAATATAATGACGAAATACATGTGCCAACTTCAGTCTTCAGTTACAAATGTTATTGTGTAACAGACAAAAAGGACCGTTTTGTGTGGCAAGTCCCAAATTTGGAGAGGATAATGAAGTGACAATTTTTGAATTAGACTTAAATATTAGGTTTATTAAAGTAATTATTGAATCAGCTGAAGAATTTGGAAGCAAAATGTATTTTCAGTCATTTTGAATAAAAATATATGATTGATTTGGGAGTCTGGTAGTTTTCTTCTTTACATTATTTATGCATTAAAAGTACCCTTTTAATCTCCAGGATTAAATTTCACTTTATTTCCCAAGGGATTAACTTTTTACTTCATTTCCTGTGGAGTAAATGGAACGGGGAATAAAAGGGTACTTCAAAGTTGAGGGAATAAAAAACACTTTAGTCCTGAGATGTATACACTATTTTATGTACTTTAGAGGGATCAAATAAAGTATCCTTTTAATTTTAAATCCCTAAAGTGCATATGATAGTGTTATACACTTCAGGACTGAAGTGTTTTTTAATCCCTCAACAAATTATAGCCCTCACTTCAGGATTAAAAGTACCACTTTAGTCTCTAGGTGTATATGTACTATTTTGGCAGTAAAAAAAAGTAATGGGTATTTTTTTTATACAATATATTCAAAAAAGCATTTTTTTCTAGCTTCGACATAAAATTTATTTGAATAATGGCAAATTCACTATTCCACAAACAATAATTATTAAATAATCAGTTTTTGCCACAAGCTGATGGTCAATGCAGGAATGTCCTTCGAGTATTGTTAATTCTCACAATCTTTGTATCACTCTTTCAATATGGATTCGTAAGCTGGCAATTCTTTTATTCAGCTTCTTCACTAACTCGGATTCTGCCTAAATTAATATGTGGAACCACTTTTTTCTTCATAAGTAATTTGCAGTTTGTCATCCTAAACTACATCTAGTTATCACAATCTTGTTCCATCTATAAACATAATATATTGTTCATATTTTTGAAATAATGTAAAACAGAAAATAGGTATTTATAAAATGAAATTTGGCAACTCTGTTTACTTACATTGAAATGATCTTCGCAGCAATAAATTCCACCAGAAATACTAGACAATACATTAATTCTTTCCACACAAATAGTGTACAGTAGGTAGGACTTAGGTGGGTACACTGAAACTAAAATGCATGCTCTATAACATCAAATAATGAGAAACAATGACTTATCTTGAATTTATTACACGTTTCTTTTAAATATTTTTCTTGAAACCTCAGAAAAACCGTTGAAAAACTCAAAAAATAATGAAAATATAACAACATTCCAAAATAATAACAAAACAACATAACCTCACAAAATTGCATATGTTGATGGATTTGTTTACAACTGCTTTGCGCATGCCCGCTTAGTGACGTCATTGGAGAAAGAGACCAACAATTCGACATGGCCAAAAAATGTTTAAATTTTAAATTAATTTAAATAATCCAGGAAACAATTTTCAAGGAAACCAATATGACATGGTCAAGTTTTAGGCCTCACTATATCGAAAAATAATGGTCAGTATAATTTTAATAACAGGAGGTAACGACCCTATTATGTCATTCTGTATATAGTTAAACATCTTAATTGACCACCTTCAACTACGCAAATGGGAACAGATGTAGTAACAGAATCTTTTTTTCCACGATACCCATAATCAACAAAATATGATTGCAACTGCAATTAATAAGCATTGTCTGAATTATTTCGTAAAGTCAATATATTGAAAAACTTATTGATGTATTTCAATAACTATTGGATTTACCAAAAAATGTTTAACTACAAGATTTTCTTGCCTTTAGAAAACCAATAAAATGAGCTTTGAAAATTTAAAATCGGAGCACTGTGTACGAAAATATACTCAAACAAAAAATCTGGCAACATGGCGGCCATTTTCAAATATGGCGACCAAACGACCATAATCGGGATTATGTGACCAATGTTTTTTCAAGTTCCAATAGATGTTTAATGAAGCACCGCTCAAAAACTTAGGGGACATAATATAACTGCACACGTGACATGGGCTAGCTCCTAGACTAAAAGGAAAATTGTAAAATTCGAAAATCAATTGTTATTATAAATAATGTGACAAATGACAGTTGACAATTATTATGCTTTTTATGAGTCAAGTACCTAGAAGTATTAAGTTTCCTATCGACTTTAAAGGCTAATCTTGGTTTTGAGTTTTTAGTTTCCATTCCTGAAAGGACAATTTTGTATTCTTTCTTTAGAGACTTTAGATGACATTTTAATTTTTCAAAAAGTGCGCACTTTTTCAGACAATTGACGTTTGAAGCATTGGTAATTTGTCAACTGTCAAAAGAGTGTAAAAATGCAATAAAATTGAAATCGCCATTAGTTCATGTAATTGACTGCCTGTGTACAGTAATAATGAAGCTGAGTTTTTATAACTGCGAAAAAAGGTTATTATTTTTTGTGGCACTTCTATTATTGGTCCAATACCTATCAAACGGACCAATGACCGCAAAAAATAAAAATCGCTTTCCGCGTTATGAAGATCCAGCTTAACTCCTCTTTAGCTTTTAAAATGTCAGTCACTGTCAAAAACCACGATTTCCTACAAAGTTAACCGAGTGAGGTTTTACTTATTTTCACCATTGCAAATTACAATGAATTGAATATACAATATCGGTATAAGGGAGATAATCTCGAAGAAATAAATAAATTTGACGTTTATAGTAAATATGGATGAGGAATAATTTTCTAGTTCGCCGCCGCAAGAGAGCGCTAGATCTTTATCCGCGCGCGCGTTTTACGTCCGCTCGTAATTCCGCCAATAAAATGCGATAAATAAAATAGAAACAGAATTATTTATTGAATTGATGTTTTTCGGACAATTCGCATGCGGAAAATGTATAGTCGGACGGACCTAAAATGTGGGTTGTTTGTGGCTTTATTTGAAGAAAAAAGAACCGTGTGGGCACCGGTTTAGTTGCAATTTAACCATCTTTTCTTTATCTGAACACGGCCATTTTGTCCGTTTTACGAAAAATCGCTATAAATTGTACGACGGCGTGTGTAGGTTTTCAGGACGGAATTGTCACAATAATGTTAAAATATTTGCATTGGAATTATTTTATTTATTTGTATCACGAATATGGTCAAATAGGTCGGTTATGATTAATATGCAAAAAAAAAGAAAGTCGTTGAATTTAAAAATCCTTGTCATCTGTCATTTTTATCAATTAGGCAATTCAAACCACGTGACTTTTTTTGACGGATTGTTATGAACCAATAAGATAACACAGTGATTATAGGAACATTTAATTATATCTCTAATTTTCTATTATATTTACTATGTATTTTGCAGAGAGGCCTGACCATGCCTTGTCGGCTCAATATGGCTTTACCTTTCGGACCCTTGTTTTATATCCCTCTATTTTCATAAACTGTTAAATTGTCGGAATGATGTCCAATAACTATTTACGTGCCCGAATAGGGTTTAGTTTTTATTATTGTATAAACTTCCCAAAAAAAATCCCAAATCATTAAATATTTTAGCACCAATATAAGTAACATCTGTAAAATAGCGTTAAGGTACTTTCAGTGAATAACTAGAGGAACTCCCGCCCTTTCGAAGGAGGTTCCAGGACGTTTCCTTCTTTCAGGAAAGAAGACGAGAAGACATTCAGAATTCCATCTTGACTCTGACAACATCTAAAGTTACCTCTCATAACTGACAAAGTGTCCTTCCCAAAACTTATAAATTTTCACAAATAAACGAAACCTTTTTTTATTAAATCAAAAGATATAGTTTTAATTCTAGTGTAGGTATATTTGGGATAAAAGTCACAGTTCTTGTGGCTCAACTCCTAACATTGGTGGCAGCGGTGAGATTTCGTGGTGTTGCTCGCAGGAGCGCCTAGTACGCATCAACACCCTTTCCGGAAGAAAAGTCCTGGGGCTATTTGAAGGCGCGCCCAGACGCAGCAAGTTTCCTCGGCAAGCAGAGAGCAACTGTTAACTGGTTTGCAGGAGCGCGAAGACGCAGCGGACTGTAGCAGCAGAAGATCGACAACTAGTTTCCAATCCCAGGAAATGAACAAGTAAGTCCTTTCTTTGTTTTCTGTGTGACGCTATTTTCTTCAAAACTTTTTTGTTAAGTTAGGAATAAGATTTTATTAAACACGTATTATTATACAAACAGAACGTGAATATTATTATCAATAATTATTATATTTTAGATAGGTACTGCAAATAACAATTATTTATCGATTGAACGTAACATAATCAATTTTTTTTAAATTACATATAAATTTTGAGCAAAAATGGCTGGTAAAGACGCATTTGACGTTTTAAATCAAATTGATCCTTTTGATGGGCAAGGTGATGCTAATTCACTAAATTTTTTTCTAAAAAGCTGTGATGCGATGATGAAAATCGTAAAGGACACAGAAAAGGCTAACTTAGCTGAATTAATTTTCGCAACTAAATTGAAAGGGAAGGCACAAGAGGTAACACAATATAAAGAATTTGAAAACTGGGAGGAAATTAAAGACTTTTTGATAGAAAAATTCACAGATAAGAGACCTCCTTCTTATTTTTTAAATTTATTAACTAATATAAAACAAAATCATAGAGAGAGTATTAAAGAATACGGTGATCGTATCCAAAAAAATTTTTAACAAATATAAAGAAACTTGTAACTTGAATTATATTCCAAATGAAGCTAAAGTACTAATAGAAAATTTGCAATTATTACTAGTAACTAATTTTAGGAAAGGTCTTCAGGACGAAAAAACTCAATTACGCATAGTTGCGGAGAATACCACAAATTTAGAAAGAGTTATATCAGTAGCAATAGAGCTTGAGCTTGAGCAATATGATAAAATGAAAAACAATCAAAATTATAGAAATATGAATGTTGTACAAAATCATGGAAATAGAAATTTTAATTTTAATCAAGGTTCAAGTCAAACTTTGTGTATGTTTTGTAATATGAATAATCATTTGACGTCGCAATGTAGACAACTCCGTAATTTTGAACAAAGTCAACCGAGAAACGAACAATTTTCATCTTCTCGACAAAGAAATTTTAATTCAAATCAGAGCAATCACAATTTTTCAAGAAATAATTCCTATTTACCAACGCCAAATAACAATATAGATCGTCCTTTTTCCAGTGGTTATAATAACTACGGTCGTAATTACCAACAAAATCATTCGTACCAAAGATTCCAAAATCAAAACTCTAGACGATTCAATTCCAACAATTACTACAATCAAAGCCAGTTTAATAATCAACGAAATTATCCCATTGAAAATGCACATGACCAAAACTTTCCTAGGCAACAAAGAGATTCGTACGAACGAAATAATGGTTCGTATCTCCCAAATCAGCAAAATCCTCAGGCACGTGATTCATTTACTTCACAAGTGCAAACCATTCAATCGCAAATCTCGACCCAAAACAATTCAGTCAATAATCCCCCCTCATTACCTAGTGCCTCATCCCAAGAAAATTTTTCGGGAAACGAGTGAATCAGCCATGACCGCGAACAGCCGACTATGGTGTTTAAAAATTACAATAGCTGTTCAAATAATAAATTATCATTTTCTTCTCCAAACACATCAAATAGTAACAATTCAAGCAACAATAAATTAAATTCGTCGCGTAAAACCATTATGATTTCCGAAAATTATAAACAATTAGATGTGATTGAAATATGTTCTTCAAATATAAAAAATTCAGTTGTTCGACTTTTATTGGATACGGGCGCAGACGTGTCCCTCTTAAAAGCAGGTAGAATAGAAGATGACTCTGTAATCAATAAGGAAATAATCGTAGAATTGAAGGGTATTAGTGAGCAACCAATTTACACTTTGGGTACCTGTTTTATTTCAATTAAACTAGAAAATGAAAAAACCTTGAAACACGAATTTCACGTCATTTCTGATAGCACATCAATTAAAAACGACGGTCTTTTAGGACGTGATTTTCTACAAAAGTATAAAGCTAAAATCGATTACGAAAAGGAAAGTGTTAACTTTGAGAACAACCATTTTAAATTGTTACCTTCTGAAACATTCGTAATTATTCCTGCAAGATGCGAAACAATAATTTCCGCTTTGGCGAATATGCCAGAGGCCGAAGGGATTGTAAAACCAAAACAAATATCTGACAAGCTATATTTAGGGACTACATTGACCAAAGTTAAAAATTACAAATGTTTTGTCAGTATTTTGAATATTTCAGACGAAGATTTTACAATAACCATGCCTAGAGTTAGTGTGGAGCCTTTCATCCAAAATAATGTGGATATTACAGAAATAAATAGTATGAGCCAACTCGAACGTTTAGAAAAATTAAAAAAATCATTGAATCTTGAAGGACTTAACAATGAAGAAACTAATTCGCTACTAGAAGCCTGCAACCTTTATAATGATATCTTTCATTTAGACGGTGATAAACTTTCTTGTACAAACACGGTCCAACATAATATACCCACAGATCCTTCTAAGGGACCAATTAATACTAAACCCTACAGATTACCATTCAAACATCGTGAAATAATAAAAGAACAAACGGATCAAATGCTGAATGATGGTATAATTTCTCCGTCGTGTAGCCCTTGGAATAGTCCTCTATTAGTGGTACCAAAAAAGAGCGATCCCTCGGGTGAACCAAAGTACCGCGTATGCCTAGATCTCAGAAAAATTAACGATATAACCACAGGAGCTGACGCGTTTCCCCTACCTAATATCACTGATATCCTTGACCAGTTAGGACAAGCCCAATATTTCACCACCCTGGATTTGGCCAATGGGTTTCATCAAGTGAAATTGGATGATAACGATAAATTAAAAACTGCTTTCAGTACTCAGACCGGACACTACGTTTTCAATCGAATGCCATTCGGATTGAAGGGAGCCCCTGCAACCTTTCAACGGTTAATGAATACTGTCCTAAGCGGCCTTAATGGGTTAAAATGTTTTATTTACCTAGATGACATAGTAATTTATGCGAATAATTTGACAGAACATAATCACAGATTAACCGAAGCATTTCAAAGATTTAGGCAGCATAATTTGAAACTTCAACCTTCAAAATGTTCATTTCTACGCAAAGAATGTTTATATCTAGGTCATATTATCACTGAAAACGGTATTAAACCCGATCCTGCAAAAGTGGACTGCGTATCAAGATTCCCTCAACCTAAAAACGCCAAAGATATAAAGTCATTCCTAGGACTGGTTGGCTATTACAGGAAATTTATTCAGGACTTTGCAAAAATTGCTAAGCCACTTACCAAGCTATTAAAAAAAGATGAAAAGTTTTTATGGAATAATGAATGCGGCATTTCTTTTGAAACTTTGAAAAAAAGCATAATCTCTCCGCCTGTACTCCAGTATCCAGATTTTTCCAAAGAATTCATTATCACCACCGACGCTAGTAATTATGCAATTGGTGCCATTTTGTCTCAGGGCAAGATTAATAGTGATCGACCGATAGCATTCGCCAGCCGAACTTTAAATAAGGCTGAACGAAATTACTCCACCACTGAGAAAGAATTAGCAGCAATAGTGTGGGCAGTAAAGCATTTTCGACCATATGTATTTGGTACAAAGTTTAAAATTGTGACAGATCATAAACCCTTACTTTACGTTTTCAATATAAAAGATCCAGGTTCCCGACTGACACGTTTTAGACTAAAATTGGAAGAGTATAACTTTGAGGTAATTTATAAAGCAGGAAAAAAGAATACAAATGCCGACGCGCTTAGCAGAATAGTTAATACTGTTAATACAATTAATACAGACCTAATAACCGATTACACGGAATTTCAAAGTTATCTCCAAACTCATATAATTTTAAATTCTAAAATAAAAGAAAAAAACACTACGCTTTTTCAGACCAATGACACAGATCCATTAATATTGTTCATACCCAAAAACTTTAACAAAGAGAAGTTTAGAGATTTAGAAAATAACAAACAGGCAAATAAATTCATGGAAGGATTTAATAAAGCCACTGAACTAAATGTAATTTCGGTACACCATTACCAGGATCCTGATATGTTTTTACTTGTAGATAATGAAAATACTTTTAGCGACGCTAATTACGAAAATATCTGGTATTGTCTACTTAAATTGAGAAATCTCATACGTAATACTAAAGTTAAATTGTCATTAATTAAATATCACTATAACCCTTTAATAAAATGGGATATCATTTATCCAATGTTGAGATACCTTTTTCAGAACTTAGACATTGAAATAACCATATATAATAATAACTTAATAAGCCCTTCAGAGTCAGATAAAAATACCATATTAGAAGAATTCCATAATTCTCCCATAGCAGGTCATCAAGGAGTATCTCGTACCTATAAAAAACTTGCTAACTTATACAACTGGAGAGGAATGAAAAAAGACTTAAAAAGGTATATAAAAAAATGCGAATTTTGCCAAAAAAATAAACTGTCCCGTAAAACTAAAATGCCAATGGTCATCACAACTACTGCAACCAAACCTTTTGAGAGGTGCTTTCTGGACGTGGTTGGCCCTTTACCTGAAACGGAATCGGGAAATAAATATATCCTCACATTTCAAGATGATTTAACAAAATTTAATCTCAACATTCCTATGAAAGATCAAGAAGCTGCGACTGTGGCAGAACACTTCGTAAAAAATATAATTTGTTATTATGGAATACCGGAAATCCTAGTTACGGATCGTGGAACCAACTTTCTAAGCGAACTTTTCAAAAATACGTGCAAGATGCTAAAAATAAAAAAAATTCAGACGACTAGCTATCACCCAGAATCGAATGGCGCATTAGAAAGGTCTCATAGGAGTCTAGAAGAGTATTTACGACATTTCATATCTGATACGCAGGAAGATTGGGATAACTGGATTCCTTTCGCCACATTTACCTATAATACGTCCACACATACAGCGACACAATTTGCGCCTTTTGAACTTTTATTTGGCTATAGCCCTACCTTACCAACGTCAATTACTCAATCCCCAAAGACTTCTTACACATATGAGGACTTTGTAGCAAACTTGAAACAAAAAATGCAATATTCTAGACAAATAGCTAGAGAAAATCTATTAGACAGTAAATACAAATCAAAAAACAACTATGACAAAAATAGCTTGTCTAGAGACTTTACAACTGGTGACAAAGTATTGCTTTATGATGAGTCTGTCCGTAGAGGTAGAAGTAAGAAGCTAACCTCATTATGGATAGGGCCATATACTATAGTAGAAAAATTATCTGACGTGAACTATGTCATTCAGAAAGGAAACAAAAAACAGACAGTCCACGCTAATAGATTGAAACATTTTTACGACTAAAAAAAAAAAAAAAATTTATATATAATATGTATATACCTAGTTCCACTTTTCATTTACATGTATATACCTATATTTAGGAAAGCACAAACCTAAAGTTCGCTAACGATATTCTCCTCTTTTCAGGTTTGCCGTCAGGGTTATGCTACTCGCTAATATTATCAATTTAGCGATGGCCAAATCTGAATATAACGTTACCTACTATGACCACAATCCGGGCATTCATTTCGAAAAATTGGGAGAAATGCGGCTTTACAACAACAAATGGAAAATTATAACTTTTGTAAATATAGATAGTCTAAGCGATAAATTTCTAAGTTTAAATAACTATTATACGATGACCTTAAATTTATGCAGACACGAAAATGCGCAATACCACTATTATATATGTGATTCTTTTGTGAAATTCACTAAATATAATCTCAACAAAATTAATAGAGAATTACAAGTTCTGCACGAATTAGTGGGTCATGATATAGTATCCAGAAATAAGAGAGGTTGGTTTGACATAATAGGAAAAGCAACAAAAGTTTTATTCGGGATCTTAGATAACGACGATGCAAAATATTATGACGCTAAAATTTCGGAATTCTCAAAAGATGAAAACTCAGTAATTAATCTTTTGAAAGAACAAACAAAAATAGTGCAATCCACCTTGATAAACTTTAACAATACAATAGGCACATTGGATTTCAATGAGAACGTCTTGAAAGGCAATATAGAAAAAATCGCGAAGGAATTGGATAAAAACCAAAAAGACGTAAAGTTTCTAAACTTAAAAACAAATTTAGAAGACCATGTTACAATAACGAATATGATTTTAAATCAGTTACAGCTAGAAACCATGTCACTCACCAACGCAATCCTTATTGCTAAAAAGGGAATATTGCATCCGGCTATCATGACGCCTGTCCAATTAACAAAAGAATTAAGACAAGTTTTAGAATCTCTTCCCCATGGGTTGGAATTCCCGATACCTTTAGACACATCCAATGCAAACATTTTGCTAAATATAATTGAGTTACAAGTTTTCTTTGAAAATAAACGTCTTATATATATCATAAACACACCTCTTGTAGAGACGCAATTATTTTATTTATACAAAATATCACCGTTTCCCAAACTAGTAGTATTGAATGAATTCATTTTAATTCAACCTTCCTCAAAATATATTGCAATAGACGAAAGTAAACAACAATTTGTACAATTTTCAGATATGGAATACATATCTTGCATCAAGTTGCTAGGAAATAAAATTATTTGTAAGCAACATAAGCCAGTATCTCTTGCACATCTCGTAGACAATTGCGAGATTAGACTATTGCAAGCTACTTCTGATAAAATTCCCGAAAATTGCGACAAACGCATAGTTACTTCTAAGAGAGGCATTTTTATTCAATTGTCAACCAGTAACACTTGGATATTTGCAGTACCTAATACAGAAACTTTAACCATATCTTGTACCAATAATGATAAGCCAATGGATGTTACTTTAAAAAATTGTGGTAGCGTCACACTTGCGAAACAATGCAAGGCTTATAGTTCTTCAACAATATTAATGCCTCATGACAATATCTATCAATCAGAAGTGTACAGTGAAATTGTTCCGCCATTTGATATTATTGATGAGTGTTGTGAAAAAGTGAAAGAACATCAGATAAATTTTTCGGAAATTGTGTTGAACCAACATTATAAAACGTTGAGTAAACACATACCCGAACTTAACATTGCTAGTCATAAGTTGGACGATATAGAAAAATTAGCAGATGATATTCACAAAAACAAAGCTACATCTCGCTACACATTTTCTGCTTCTATACTGGCGTATATTTTAGCAATCATTGTACTATTTTATTTAGGTTATAAATTCTATAAGAAATGCATTTGTCAAAAAAATAAAAATTCTTGTTGTGGCATTCCCAATTTGTGTATTAGAGTCAATCAAAATGTACAGCCATCCTATCCAAATAATGAATATGCAGCTCGATATATAAACAGAAATAGAGCAGTAAGAAGTACAACTGGTGATGATGATTCGGACGAGGAAAATGTTTCATTAGAATTTCCTCAACGGAAAAGTATTGGCTATGCACCAACAAGACGAGCAGTCAAATAAACTTAGTTTTCATAAACATTTTCTTCCTGATGTCATTTACTGTTTTTAGCATAAATATAGTTATAGGTTATATAGCTATTAGTCCATTTTTTAATTGTATCATATTACTTTAGAAATAACTTACTATAATTATCTACTTAAATTTTATACAAGCTTGATCAGAGATTTTACTTCATTTGATTTTTCATTTAAATTACATAAAATCTCTCATTAAGAGGGGAGGTGTTATGAACCAATAAGATAACACAGTGATTATAGGAACATTTAATTATATCTCTAATTTTCTATTATATTTACTATGTATTTTGCAGAGAGGCCTGACCATGCCTTGTCGGCTCAATATGGCTTTACCTTTCGGACCCTTGTTTTATATCCCTCTATTTTCATAAACTGTTAAATTGTCGGAATGATGTCCAATAACTATTTACGTGCCCGAATAGGGTTTAGTTTTTATTATTGTATAAACTTCCCAAAAAAAATCCCAAATCATTAAATATTTTAGCACCAATATAAGTAACATCTGTAAAATAGCGTTAAGGTACTTTCAGTGAATAACTAGAGGAACTCCCGCCCTTTCGAAGGAGGTTCCAGGACGTTTCCTTCTTTCAGGAAAGAAGACGAGAAGACATTCAGAATTCCATCTTGACTCTGACAACATCTAAAGTTACCTCTCATAACTGACAAAGTGTCCTTCCCAAAACTTATAAATTTTCACAAATAAACGAAACCTTTTTTTATTAAATCAAAAGATATAGTTTTAATTCTAGTGTAGGTATATTTGGGATAAAAGTCACAGTTCTTGTGGCTCAACTCCTAACAGGATTGTTGGCACACAAAAGATTTTCTTGGTTCAATATTGTCCTTGTGTTCGGTATTTTGCTCAAAGAGCAGAGCGTGTAGAGCGAAGCCGTAATCACGTGACCAGCGAGCGAACAGAGTAGTTGAACGCAGTATCCGAGTGCCCGAAATTTTAATAAACGAACGCAAATGAGCTTGCTCCGAGTACACTTTTTGAATAAACGAACGGTAAATTCAAGCTCGGAGAACTCTTATCAAAATATCGAAAGCACGGTGTGTCATTTTCTGTGTTGACTGCGTATTGTGCTGCTTATTGCTTAATTTTGTGAATTTTGAGATCTAAAAAAACGCACACTCACAATAATTTAGAAATATTTTGAAAGGAAATTTGTAAAAAGCTGGAATTAATTATTTTAAAATTCCGAACGTCAAAGGTAAACACAAGGGACGATAACTGATGACACAAGAAATTTAGGGTTATGGGCACATGTGTGCCAACAGTCGGGCATATTTGACACATCGTTGGATTGCCTAATAGTTGTTTTGTGTGAGTCGAGTTTCTGTCATTTGTGTCATATTAAAGGCAAATTTTCATGATTTTTTTTTTCCAAGCTTATATCTGGTTGTTCATTTTAATCAAAATTAGAAAATTTTCCCTTTCCGGCTCAAGACTTAACCAATCAAGAGTAGGAAAGATTAAAAATTTAAAAATTCGAATTTTCAAGCATATTCAAAAATTGAATTTGCTTTTCAAACGATAAGAACTGACACGAAAGAAACTTAAACTTACAGGTTGTGACGTAATAAAATGAAAAATACAAGCGAAAAGGTGCATTTACACAGGAAATAGCGCCCACACTTAAAACCAGGCCCCGTGCCGACCCACGATTAAATCACCATCAGTTAAGTAGGTATTACTTCTACCTGTGCGAGTCTTGAAAATAATGCAAAGGTCGTCAGAAAAAGCTTGCAATTTTCTCAAAAACTATACAAACTAAAAACGATACAATAAATCATTACCTACGCAAAATGTGTACCGTGCTTCATTAAGCAAGCAGCAACAATATAATTGGATTTGTTACAGAGTGCAGACGGACGGGGCCTTTATTTATTATAAACAAAACAAATCGATGACGCCTGTTTATTGCTGCCAATTTGCTTCTCTTTCTTCATCGGCTGACTGAGTCGGTACACGACACGCGATTTAACCCAAATAAAAACCACTTTGTTTAAGATAAATAAATGGCGATTGATCGATTTATCGATTTGCAACAATTTAATAAGTAAGACTGAAAAATATTGAAAAATGCAAACCCTTATGCATAATTTAAGACGCTAGGCATGTGACTCACCTGTTGTTATCTTTTCAAGAAGAAGCGGCATCTTAATAATTGTGACTCATCCTCTGCGAAAAGATAACCCTTCCTCATCATACAAACTTCTAATCTTAAAAAAAAAGAAGACGAGTTTCCTGATTTAAATACTAAGTATGAGTCACATTCATAACGTCCTAACTGTATAATAGGCATATTTTTCTTTAAACTAGACTGTGACTAAATATAAAATTAATAGTCATATTTTTCTCTAATTCAATTAAAAATTATGGCCCATTAACTGACACATTAAATTAAAACTTCTTATTAACTCCGACTGCGTAAATTTGCCTTTTTTTAACACTTTTGGTATGTTTATTCAAATAAAGGTGACTGAAGTTAATTTAAAATTTTTTAAATGGTCGTAAATAGGAAATATTTATCGATATTGGAGTAGTTTTGTGGTGTGGGATTAGTTTCGATTTCAATCTTATTAAAAATCTAACTAAGTCTGTAAATATTCCTTTAATTAACTTAACCGAATTTACGGTCCTCAAGTCGAGTTTTTTCGATTGAAAACCTTCGATAAATAAATCTCCGATGATGTTGTTAATTAACGCCATCTAATTGTGATAATGTACACGAAAAGTTAATAAATTTATCGGCCGAGAAGGATGTTATTTATCTAATTACAATTTGATTTTAATCGATAACACTTACAATGGGAGGCCATTTGTTGACAAATAACAAGGATTGAAAGAGGTTTTCAAGCGTGACAGTTGACAGATAAACAATTAAGCAATTTAAACCACGTGACATTTAAAATGGCGTGGCGGTCACACATGGGCCAAAAAACATAAAAAAATATCTAGTTTCTGATGCCCGACTTAATAGTTTACGTACCTAGTCAACAAATATTTTATTAAATAATTAAAATCAAAGTGGCAAGCAAAATTCTAAGCAAAATAATATAAAATACGCATAAAAACATATTCAAAACAAACTTGCTTGGCCGCAAGGGCGTAGATATGGGGGGGGGGGTAGAGGGGGTAATTACCCCCCCAGATCTCTATTTTTTTAGGTAAATTAAAAAAAAAACTAATATTTTATTGGATGGAAAATATTGGGGCTTCCGTGTCAAGTAAAATATCATTATAAAATAAAAATTCTTTGTTATTGTTCTCTGTTCTTTGCAAGTTGCAAAGCTAGCTGATGCTAGAATAAATGTAAATTTATTTTTAGAAAATTTATTATCTATTAAGTAAAAGCCGTGTCGCTTCAGTTTTACACTAACACTGAATTAGTTTAAGTTAAGTACATTCCTAGAAGAACATGAATTTGGCCATTTACACCATTCTGTTATTTTTTCTTCGATCTGCGTTCGGCTTACGTACATTTGTTCAGAGCTCATTCTGCCTTTGACGTCACGCTATCCAAGCTCATACCGTTCGCATCAAAACATTCTGCCACCCAATATAGCCATAGCCCGGAAACCTAACCAATCAAATTCGATGTGGCATACTGTTATTATATGCGCTGCATCAGGGAAATCAGAATGTCGGGACGATCATGGAGCTATTACAAAGGTCAAAATGTTATTGCATGGGCTAGATTCAGGGTCAGAATGTTAAAAGCATTAGTTTAACATTTAAGAAACAATATTTGATGCTAAAAAATCATTACCTATCCTTTGTAAGTGTTATAGAATTCAAAAATTTAGATTTTATTTGTGTTCCCTATGGATTATTTTCATGAATATATTGATTAAATTGTTGGTTTTTTGATTGAAAAGGAGGAATTAAGAAATATATCCATTTTGGATATAAGGGGTTACTAAATTTAGATTTAGCAAAATCTAAATTCCTAATAATTAAAAATTTGAGTTCTAAATTTTTCAAACATTACACGTTTTTGTATGTACATACAATTTTCTTCCACTTTTTAATTTTCTGAATAAGCTTGTATTTATAGTTACTAAAATATGAAAATATCACGGAATCAGGAAAACCGTTAAACAATGATTTAGTACATCGCAGGATGATGTACTGTCAACAAATACAATATCTTTGGAGAATGGCAAATTATGTACTCTTCCCATTATTTTTGAGTAGTTCTTAGTTAATGTCTTCGCATAAATTTCAATAGAGCAATGAGCGGGAAATAAACAAAACATGGGGCACTTTTAACGGACAAGTGCAACAGGCCGTCCCGACATTCTTACCCCTGATCTAGCCCCATGTAGTAACATTATGCCGCTCAAAATAGCCACATCAAATTTGATTGGTCAGATTTCCGGGATATGGCTAGATTGGGCGGCAGAATGTTTTGATGCATACCGTTCCGCTCCGTAGGGTGCAAAGCCGAACGAACTCAGCCATTATAAAACCTAGTACTCATAATGCTTAAAACCTAGTACTCATAACTGCAAAATTAGCACTTTTTTGACATTGCGTCGACAATTTGACGTTTTATTCGTGAATCAAACGCCAAATTATCAAAGCTTAGTACTCATAACTGCAAAATTCGCATTTTTTTGACATTGCTTCGACAAATTGAAGTTTTATGCGTGAATTAAACGTCAAATTGTCGAAGCAATGTCAAAAACGTGCGAATTTCACAGTTATGAGTACTAGGCGCCGACAATTTGACGTTTTATGCGTGAATCAAACGTCAAATTGTCAAAGCTTAGTACTCATAACTGCGAAATTCGCACTTTTTTGACATTGCTTCGACAAATTGAAGTTTTATGCGTATAGTTTATTTTTTGAAACTATGAATATCCCTATTAAATTTATATGTCATTATTTTTAAAATCTAATAAACTAAAAATGAAAAATTCAAAAAAATTCCAAAAATTTATTAAACGTCAAATTGTCGATGCAATGTCAAAAAAGTGCGAATTTCGCAGTTATGAATACTAGGCTTTAGGCTGGTAGATTTTTAGTGATATGTCATCTGTCAATTGTCAAAAAAACTGATTAAAACTAGCATTATAAATTTAAAAAAAAGTATCTAACTACTTAAATAATAGTTCTAAGGTCAAGTCCTAGAAAAGTAAATGAGCTTGAAATTTTTCTCCGAACCTCCGAGTTCAAAGTAGGACCGTGATAGACGACGTTACGGCAAATATTTCCGAGATAACGGAAGGGTGTGATCAAATTGCATGGAAGGTGAATAATAAATCCTATGGGCTTTTGTGGAGGCAAAACTAATACACCTATCATATTTAATATAAATTAAAAAGTATACAGTTATAATAATAGTTTTATAATTTACATTGTGCTTTTTATTTAACAAATAAGAATGTGGAGAATGAAATGTGCGGAAACACAAAAATATATTACGAAGATAATAAAATTTACCTATACAAATACAGCAAAATAGATACTTGAAATGTTTACACAAAAAAAAAGTGAGGTGGCGTAGTTACGAGGGTGGGAGAGATGATGTTTATTCGTTTATTACATAAAGAACTTCCAGAAAACCTAGAAAAATAATAAACATTGGTGAGATTGCTCATGAAAACCTCGAACACATCGATTTTTGATTTCAGTTGCCGTTTTTCTGATGGTAATATCATGTATACAGGGTGACCCAGAAACAAGTTGTGACAGCTAACTTTATTTTTTTAAATGAAAACATTAATTTTGAAGTGAAAACTTCTTTAGAATCGTTGGGAGTGATGTGAGACTCGATGAAACGAAAAAGCGACACGCTTATATAAACACACAACAAGAACCTGCTGGAACAAGCCAAGTGAGCTGGAACAAGTCTGGAAAATGTCTGGATAAATCTGGATGAAGTCTGGAAAAGTCTGGAAAGAGCCTGGAAATTTCTGGAAAGGGTCGGAAAAATTCTGCCAAAGGTCCCAAAAGACCTGGGGATCATTCTCCAGAAATGCGTGTTTTCGTCATGAAAATGAACTTAATCTATATAAACATAGGACCATAGGTAATAAAATAGTACAAACATATAAACCTAGATTGACTATATATGGTAACCTATCGTAACCAGTTCTTTAGACGCTTCAACCTTTAACGCTCTCATTCTCATTTATTTGAAATTTTTCAGGAAACTGTAAATGTTTTATTTTTGATGTTGTTCAAAATCTTGAAATATTTCCTTTTAACTCGACATTTATTAAATCTTTTTTAATTTCCTAATTGGAAATTACAGGGTTCTCTTCTAATTTCCCTTCTTGCTCCATTTCCTGCATGTTTAGAATACATTTTTCCCTTTTCACTAAATCTAAAAAAAAAATCTTCTTCTGTAATATGTGGATGAGTGACTATTTGAAGCTCCTGCTTCGTCCCATATCAAAAATACAAAAGCAAAAACCTATTTAAACTCAGGTAAAATCTGTTTTTTTTTTTAAAGATAAAAGTCAAACTGACATTATGTTGGTTCAAATTTTTTATGTAAAAAAGGCTTGTTTGTTGTTTGTTTATGTTTTTATTTGACTGATGATAGTTCAATAACGAACGACGTGAATAGTATGAAATGTTACACCAAATTTAACCTGTGTCCAATTTTAACGTTGGCCGGACGTTTTTCTAAGACCTCTATCTGACCTTATGATTGGTCGTGTCAGACGACGTTTTGGAAACGTTTCAGAGGTCACAGGATATGAAGATAACGACGGATTGACGTCTTCAATGCAACGTTGAATTTGGTACAATAATATGACGTCCATTTCACGATTTTTATCTTACCTTGTGATTGGTCGTATCAGACGACGTTTAAAAAACGTTTCAGAGGTCACAAGTATACAAGAAGACGACGGATTGAGGTTATCAATTTGACGTTAAAACTAGTTTTCATTTATTACGTCAAAATTGAGCTAGTTAAAGGTCCGATTTCTTGATCACATATTAATTTTAACGAAAAATCATTGACGAACACTTATCTGCACTTATATGCACTTCTGGCGACGTTGTATTTGGTTAATACGTAGTCGCAGGGACATGTATGTGCTACTTGGGAACTTACCCCCTCCAGAAATGTAAAGTATCTACGCAGGGGCGCAACTAGCCTGTTGGTTTTGGGGGGGCTTGAGCCCCGGGTCTCTATATGTCGATTTGGTGACAGTATATGATGTTTTTGAAAACTTATTACCACAGTACGTATTTCACAAATGCCTGAATTTGACGGAAATACTCTGCTATAAACTTTGTTCTTCTATTTTGTCCTCATCTCAATATATTGTAATCTCCCGAGAAATCTAGATATATCTTATGACAAAAAATATTACCTATACAAAAGTTGTAGGGTTTAAATCATTAATTTGATTTTTTGTATGTTTCCCTTTGGTCAAAGTCCGAATTTAAAATATTTATTTTCAACGTCTAACGTTTCTACGGTTATCTAAAAATTGGCCGTTCTCCGGAGATAACCGTAAATAAATCCGAAACTGTGCGTAACAACCTTATCAAACTATACAGGGTGATTTAGGTAGCCCATGCATTAGCTTGCAGGTAGATTAGATGGTATTTGTACTAATCCACATGCAAACTGCACAATTTCTAATGCACGGGCTACGTGAATCACGGTGTATATATTTCTATTTGCCTTTGCAAGCACTATCAAAAAATATAAAAATATACTGGGTGAAAAAAATCTGATGTGTGACACTTTTTTGACACCCCCTGTATATGCGCAAATACAAAAAACAAATAAATGATTTAAGTCCTACAATTTTTTGCCATAAAATATCTAGATTTCCATATACTGAGATGGGACAAAATAAACGGGCCACCCTGTACATACATAGATAATATGTAAGTAAAAATATATTGAGTTTAAAACTTCTCAAACTACTTAAATTGGCACTGGAAACAACTTAAAAACTGAAACAAGTTCTATTAAATTAAATTCCTCCTAAGTGCACAGTGCACAAACAGACACGGACCAGGGTCCTTATTCTTGAAACTGGGGAGAAGCGTTCCCAGGAGAACGAGTATTCCATCTTTCTCAATGATATGCAACTGATAATATAAGCAACAAAGACGGAACACTCGTTCTCCTGAGAACGCTGTTCCCCAGTTTCAAGAATAAGGACCCAGCAGACAAAAGGGTTAAAAAACTGTTGTGTCACTGGAACGCACCCTACTTTAAGCTTCGTGTTTTTGATGCTCCCATAAAATAGCAGGTGCTTGAGAGGGCAGGGGAGAGGAAAAACGAACAGTTCAGTTACGCGAAACTCTAATGCATAAACAGTCCAGGACGCTCTAGAGCAGCTCAGGAGTGCTTGAAGTGCGTCACTGGAAAGCGACTCAGATCTGCTCGCTCGGGTTTGAGAGGGCGAATGGCTAATTTGTGTCATTACCATCATGTTTGTGACCATCGGGTTTGGGGGGGGCTAATCTTGAGCTTTGGGGGGGCTAAGCCCCTCCCAGTCCCCCCTAATTGCGCCACTGTATCTACGCCCTTGCGGCCGCGACGCCATATTGAATTTTCCTTTTTGACAGATGGATTGGATTGCCTAATATAATAAATTGAACGTCATTTGTTAACCATGCAGTGACGGTAAATGCATTGTTCATTTGTCAAAGTCTGGTCAATCGCTTGTAAACTCCCAAAATAAGTATATGGTCCGAAATAACCAGAGTTATGGTTTTGCGGTCAGAAAGTATTATTTTCGTTGCTGAAAAAGTGGTTACTTTTGGATCTCGGTTTTCTGAAATCTGATTAATTAAATGTCAAAATAGTTATCGGCCATCGTATGTCGGTTCGATCGGTTGTTTGTGTCAATTATTTTCTATTTCATACAGAAATAAAATTATAGGTTATTTTCTCGATAAGTAACCACTTGTCAATCGATTCGGTTACTTTTAATAACGTTTGCTTATATTTGGACCATTCATAGCCTAAAGAGGTTTTCAAGCGTTTGACCGATCGGTTACAGTTGACAGATAAACAATAGATTAAACGACATTTGTCAAGTAATAACGGTAAATGCATTGTTCATCTGTCAAGGTTAGCGACTTGTCACACTTGTAAAAGTTGTAAACCCCAGTAATAAACAATAAGGATTTTCCGTTTTTGACGTATTTATGCTAGAGAAGAGTTTATCGATATAGGTATTGATACAATATGCTTTAGAGCCATATTTTCTGTAGTTCATAAAGCCTGGCTTAGGGCCGGTTTATCACTAGAGGGTTATCCTATGAGTTAGGGATATAATCTTGGGTCAAAATTGTGCTACACTTTTTTGACGCATTCTGTATGCTTAAAACTGACTTAGCTAAAAACTTAAAGACACTTATGTCAAAAACGTTAAATGAAAAAATGAAAAGGGTGACATTTATAATAGATCATCCTGTACATAGGTTGTATCTTCATCCTTTTCTGTTTCATGCAAACTGCGTAAGTCAAACAAAAATGGGTATACAAAACCAAAAAGATTACACAATTTTTTGCTTCGTTGCCGTTCCAGCTACTTTACATTGGTAGTATATAGTTCATTAGGCAACTCGAACCAGCTGATAATTCAAGACAGCGACGTAAGTATAACAAACTTGAGAACCGTAAAGGTACGTTTATATTTAATTCCCATTCAAATTGGAATTAAATGATGTAAAGCTACCTTCATGGTCGTCAAGTTTGTTATGCTCACGGCGCTATATTGAATGAACCATAAACAGGACGTCAAATCGCTCTATTGTAAATAATAATAAATATTGGAAAATTGCGATGACAATATTGACAGTAATGACATGACAATTGACATTCATGTAAAATATTGACATTGGCGTTCAACGAATGATATTAGAGGGTTTTAATGGTGATGGTTTTATGGCGTTTCCGATTGGTAGATTCATTGGGCACCGAGTCTCTTTCTCTCAACCTGTTAAAGAAACAGATAGTAAAACATTTTCTCTGCACTAATTCTACCAACAAGAAACGCCATTAATTTTGCTCCTTATCGATAATTATGACAAATTTGTATCAATATACACCATCATCAAAAGCTTATCAATGAACATATCGATATATCGTATCATTCGTATCGATGAGCCCTTGTCTTGTTTAATTTTACATAAGTGGTGCACTTGGTTTTTGGATCAAAATACTTTGTGCGTACACTACTTATTTACCATTTTTTCTTCTCTATTTCTCAATTTTTTCACATCAATTTTTGTCTATTCCCGGCTCTTGAATTTTCGTTTTTTCTCAAATTGCCCTAAATAGAAAAACTTCAAAAACCTTGTGTCTACTAATTTTTCTCAATTCTTCTTGAATTTCTTTTCTCTATTTCTCAATTTTTGTTTATTCCTGGCTCTTGAATTACTCAAAAAAAAAAACATAATAATAAATTCAAAAACTTGAAACAGAAAAACACATGAATTTCTTCTGATCTACTAATTATTTCTAAATTTCTCTTGATTTTCTTTTCTTTATTTCTCAACTGTTGTCTATTTCCGGCTTTTGAAAATGTCAAAGTAAAGAAAATTCAAGAGCCTGGAATAAAAAAAACTTAACCATGAATTTCCTCTAGTCTACCGTCTTCAAATTTTGTCTCAATTTTTCTCAATTTCTCTTGAATTTCTTTCCTTTTTTTTCACAATTTTTGTCTATTCTCGGATTTTGAATTTTCGTTTTTTCTCAAATTGCCCTAAATAGAAAAACTTCAAAAACTTTGTGTCTACTAATTTTTCTCAATTCTTTTTGAATTTCTTTCCTCTATTTCTCTATTTTTCCAATTCAATTTTTGACACATGAATGTCTTTTGACATGCCAATTTTTTCTCAATTTCTCTTGATTTTCTTTCCTTTATTTCTCAATTTTTGTTTATTTGCAGCTCTTGAATTTGTCAAAATAAAGTAATTCAGGAGCCTAGAATAGAAAAATCCAAGAGCTTGGAATAAAAACAAAATACTTTATGTCAGTAGTGCACCTAAAGGGTGTGCTATCGGGCCAGTTCCCTTCCCAGGCTGCCTCTCCAAATCTGTATTTTTACGTTTAAAAAAATGTAGCAACATTAAGGCGTGGCAACCTGACACCTCAATTTTTTTTTTAGATTTTCAGTCACAAGCCTCAACCTATGTAGGGCCCTCCCCAAACAGATTTTCTGGATGCGCCACTGCTTCATGTCTACCAATTTTTCTCAATTCCTTTTGAAATTCTTTTTTCTATTTTTTCAGCACAATTCTTGTCTATTGCCAACTTTGGAACAAGATCCTTATCAATATATATTGATAGGATACATTTGTATCGATATATACCACCATCGATGACGTATCAATGTTTATATCGATAATAGGAATGGCAACGATATATCGATACATATTTTTTTATCGTTTCAGTTGTCACCAACTCAGGAACAGAGGTAAGTTGTCTAATAACTTTTATGACATCATCTAGGGCGCCTTAACATAATGCAATTAATGGAAATATTATTGTCGTTGGAAATATCCATTAGGTTTTTCTAATGACGTTATCTGCTTACCATTATTAGACAACCTAATTAGTTTAGGAACCTTGGGTTGCTGATAGCTTTGATAATGATACAAAATATAAATCTCCATTACAACTATCTGATGACGTCATCTATTTATAGTTACCAGACAACCTCTCTCATTTAAAAACCTTGCCTTGTCACGATTTCCATTTTCATTTTCATGGACATGAGAAGCCTGAGAAGCAGAAGAAACGATGGAGATGTTCATATTGTTTTTGAATTTTTGTTATTTGGTGAGGGTAAGGCTGTTCCGCCATTTATAAGTCGTTACTGTCATTTGTCATTATTATTGTTTAATTTTTATTATGGATCGATATATTTCACGAACATCGAAACAGAGGTGTTTTATGGTATTTTAAGGTCGATCTAAAAAAATCAATTTTGAATTTAACCGGAGATTAAATTTAGCCGGAATTTTTAACCATGGATTAAGTTCAAAGTTAGTGTCAAATGATAGTATGGAAAACTAAGGATTAAACCTTAAGATTAGGTTTTACAGCCTGTCAAAGTTGCAAAAAAGTCAATTTTCAACTGTCAATATATTCGAAACAGTTGAAGATAGGTATAGGACATGATACATGAAATATGTTCAGAATTTAACGTAGAATTTAAAAATGAAATAAAAAATTGGCGTTTTCATCTAAAAAAGTAAAGTTAGCTGTCATAACTTGTTTTTGGGTCATCCTGTATATATGGTATTATCATCAAAAAAACGGCCAATAAATCAAAAATTGACGTGTTTGAGGTTTTTTGAAAAATAACCACCCTGTATATTTTATAGATTTTATTCCAACCTTTACGTGGTCACTGTATATGAAAAGACTTGTGTTGCCAACATAGTTACTAAATTTTTGACAAAACAGAACATTTTAAGGTTAACCCAGGATCAAATTCCGTGAGAGTGCGGCGGGTTAACTTTTTCCTGGGATAACTTTCGAGTTAGCAGTTGACCGTGGATAAATAAACACTTGTTTCAATACTCCCAATTCCTAACTTATGGGGTAACTCTTTATTGACAAGCCGGCCCTAAAAAAAAGGTGTTAATTATTAGAAGTGGTAAAGAAAAATTCACACTGTTCTCATTCACCCCAATCAGATATCGTACATTTATGTAAAACACAAACAAAGTCGCACTTGAATTGCTAATTATTCCGACTCCGACGCCTTCTCGGGCATTTAAATAAATAGATTAACATTAAAAGAAGAATTTCAAAGCAAATTGAAATGAAACGTTACTGGAGCCCTAAGGGCATTCGATAGTCGTACCGACTTTTCATTACCTCGGATGGATGGGTACTCGGTTTTTAGGAGGCATAAATCGAATCGAAAAGATTAGAAGCCGATTTATCGTGACTTTAGGAATAATTAACAGCAATTTTGGATTAATTCGATTCACGTAAACTTCATTGAAAAAAAAATTTTGCAACCTACACGCGACCAAAATGACGTCACATACCACATTAGCATTTACCATTCATAGAAAGATCAATAATTTTTAGCGTGGGATCGACCTATGTAGTTATATCCTTGAGGTTTCTCAGTAAAATACATCAATTCCACGTATTTATAACGACAATCGATAATTTATTTTGTGTAATAAAACAAATAAAATGTTGCCAGATTTTATCGATTTCAAATAAATCCTAATCCTAGTAGGCTTAATTTTTTATTTAATTGGCGCCCTCTATTGGCTTAGGGATGTTCATAAAGGTTATCGTTTTTGTGTGCTTTTCTTCTCGATACATAATCGATTTTTTAAACGTCAATGTCAAAGTTGGAACGAGTAATAAAAATAACCAAAAATGCCAATAGAAAAATGTTTATTTTTACGAATGATCCATTATTTGTTGGCAACCCTGTTGTTTGACGCCCACACGCCTACCAACCTTGTTGTTGTTGTCTGCACGCGAAACTCGCCTATATATTAAACCGCGCTACCTGTCGTTACGTTTTTTAAAAGGTGGCGTCTAAGATTTCCAAATAAGGTCGGGCGTCTCTTTGTGTTACGTCACAATATTATTAACCCATCGACCTGTAATTCGATACAATGATGTAATCGGCCCTAAAATATTATTTTTACATTTATTTCTCCAACAAGTTTAAAATAAAGCCAGATTATTAGGGTTTTTCCATCTATATTTTCTGGAATCGTTTTGAAAAATTTAGGAATAGTTTTTTGCGCAAGTGCAAATTTGGGTTTTTGAAAGCGGTTCTCGAAAACCTACATTTTTGCGATAAATTGTAGCAATAAATTTACAAAAGGGTTTATCGATATTCATGGTTATCGAAACGATGTTCTTCAAAAGTCTCTCTACTTTTTTTTCATATCGATATAAATATGAAAAAATATCGATACTATCAATACGATATTTTTATTGAAACATTTGAAATAATTTATTTTATATTTCTAGTTATTAGGCGTATCGATATATTAATCGATAAGGCCTCCTCTGATTCAATTTTATACCGGGTGATTCATTTAACTTGAGACAATCTAATATCTCTAAAACGATGTGTTTTTGGAAAAGAAAGTTCAAATAACGGTTATATGATGTAATAGGGAAAAGAAAATGATAGCAATGATTTTTGACTTTGACTATTTTTTTTTCAAAAGAGATATTAGACTTTTTCTAATTAAATGGACCAATCTGTATATCGATATATCGTATCGATAAGTCTTCCTAGATAAACCTACTTCAATTTCGTTTGTGGCGCTAACATATTCTTCCAAAGTATGTGTATTTGAATCAACATAATCCAGATTAATTATTTTGATCGAAAATTTATTCAATCGAATATTACAAACTTCTCAAAATATAAATTATGATGCAGAAACGCGATTCTCTGACGGTGGTCCCGACACAAAAAAAAACTTATATTTAACACGAGCGTGTTTTATCCGGGCGCACCTTTAAGGTCTATTGTATAATTTTCTTTTAAGCCGTGTTTCATGGGCGTATTCAACAATCAACCCTTAAAACCACCATGAATAATATGTTTGTTGAATAATGGATAAACGTCGTTTACAGTGTTGCATTTTTGATTGATTTATTAAAAATTTCTTTGTTATAAGCTGAAATTATTTGCATAAGTTGTGGTTGTATTTTTAGTATTAAACCACAATTCCGATGCAAATCTAACTAAATTTTATTCAGTCAAAGTAAAAATGTCGACTTTAAGGCAACAATCTGACCAATACCAACAATATTTGGACGATTTTCAAACGAAATTCGAGCAAAACGTTCAAGATTTCCTCCAAAGTACTACTTTAAAGTGTCTGGTAATGGAAACCAGCGATACAAAAGCAACCATTTGGAACTTACTACCACAAGTGAGTGAATTTTTCCTATTGCAATGGGCCGATTTTGAGTTTTTGGTAAATTCAAACAATTTATTGCCAAAATTACCTCAACTAACAATAATCGAGATTCATAGTTTACAAAACGACAATTACAATATAATGGATAAATTGTTTTATAGACTAAATTTGAGTAAACGTAAAATGATGTTCATTACAAGCCAAAATGAGCTTTTGGATGACTTTTTGCGAAAAGGCACTTTTTTGAAAATCGACGAGTTCCACAACAAAACCTACAGCCTAATCAACCACAAGGAAATCGCTGATATAAACTTGGCATCAATGCGAGGTCTAGAAACTAAAGTCCTGACTTTACTAGAAAACAACCACCATCCAGACAAGGCTTTAATACACGCAGCAACTCAAGGTTACTACACTATAGTGTTGACCTTAATCGAATATAACGCAGAAGTCAACATCTACAACAACCAAGGCCAAACACCGTTGCACTTGGCGTCAAAAAACGGACACTACTGCGTCGTGTATGCGCTGCTTAAGCACCGCGCAGACGTCAACAGCAAAGACAACAACCAATTTGCTCCATTGCATTATGCCGCCATCTTTGGACATGCGGATATAGTAAGGCTTTTGTTGAATATGGACGCTTGTATCGATCCGAGGACTGCGGACGGAGACAGCCCTATCGATTTTGCTAAAGAGTACGGGCACCAGGAAGTGGTGCAACTGTTGCAAGATTGTTTGCACGAGAGGGAGATTTTGAGGCAAACGATTAAGATTATTAATAGGAAGAGTATGAAGGTTATTTAGACGAGCGTAGTTTATTTTTTGAAAATATAGTCATTTACTAACCTAGTTCTTGTTCTTTTTCTAATATATAAAATTCTCATGTCACAGTTTTAGTTATCTTCGTCCTTCGAAACGGCTTCACCGATTTTTATGAAATTTTATATGTATATTCGATAAGTTTGAGAATAGGTTTTAAGCTATTTTTTATACCCCTAAGTGATAAAGGGGGTCCACCCTAAAAGTTTTTAATTTTGTTTTGCTTCTCACCACTACATAACCCAACTTATTTTTGTTTGCGCATTTGATGCCATTCAACCGACGTAACAGTATTATCTTATAGCATTTTCGGCTTTACTGCTCCCAGAGCGCTCTCTATTTGGGCGGTGACGTCACAGATCTCTGCGGAAGTGCTCCGAGAGCGATTAGAGAGATATCGGTAATCCAAAAAGTGTCATGCAGTATTAGCGCCTACGTTATTTTGACATTAAACCTATGCGCGATTCGATTTTTAACGCTACGTACTAAAATAACGTTACCGCATAACGTAATTTACCCAGCTTTTACGTTAAGCGCTATTTCGAATAACGCCTAAAAATAACGCCGTGGAATAATATAGGTTATGTTATGTTTATTGTTTATTTTATTTTTGTTGTGTTAAAGTGAATATGGATTGTTCAAAAAATAGTAAAAAAGCAAATTCTCTGTACCTGACCATAAACAACAGACAACACAAATCAAAATCACAACAAGGTACAAGTTAGGCTACGGTTATAAAATAATGGATACGAACAGGCAAATTTTACGTTAAACTGTTTTCCGATAACTCTAATTTGAAACTATGATACCGCTTTACTTTAAAAAAATAACTCTTGACGTTATTACCGTCCATACGCGCTATATCCGGTTCACCGATATCTCTCTATTATGATCCAAGCGAGGGCACCCTTTTCTATATATATATATATATAAAAATCAATGTTTTTTTGTTTGTTTGTGCCTTATGCGCTCCTAAACCATTCATCCGATTACGATGAAACTTTGGTAAGTTGTTATGGCCATTCTATGAAAGGTTTGTGGATAGGTTACGCATCTCGGAAAAAGAAATAAATTTTCAATTAATTATTAATTTAATTATAAACAAACTCATTTACATTACATAACAACATCACCTAACTTTTTTTTGACAACACGAAACAACGTTGCCACATTTCATTTATTTAGGCTTGCGCATTCAACTGATGTAACTTTATTATTTTTTGAATTCGAGAACGGCTAGACCGATCTTGAATTTAATACTACGTATCTCTATATTCGATTGACCTAGATTAGATCGATTTAATAGGTATTTAATAATTCAGAGGCGGTACGAAGTTCGCTGGGTCAGCTAGTTTTTCTATAATATTTGATAAATAGACAATGTAAGGGCTGGTTTCTCAATAGCAAGTTATCCTCTGGTTGAATATAACTCCGCGGTGAACATAGCAACTGAACACGCATTCTCTGGAGTTAAAACCAACCCGGAAATGACTCACTATTGAAAAACCGGCCCTTAGAGAGAGAGGAGATCTTATTGATTAGGGATAGCAAAGAAAATTCAAATTATCGATATATCGTACTGTATACAAGCCCTAAAACCTCGAAAAAACAAATTGCAAAAACGCTTTTCCACTAATTTCGGGGTCAGTTAAGTTAGCCCCCCCCATAGAAAATTTCTGGATGGAAATTATCCCATAATTTTGCTCTCATTTTGCTCCACTAATGTCGATTTTTGCTCCATTACAGTGGAGAGACTATGTGGCTTATTAGGTGGGGGGGGGGGGGGGCTGAATTAACGCTAGCCCTCCCCCTTCCCCTAGTGAAAATTCAGAAAAAACCCCGCACACCTCTTATGGGTTTTTGGTTTTCTGTCAAACTCAATGAAGTTTTGCTATGTGTTAGACCTTGACTTCCTGATAGAAAGTTCTCATGGGCCCGAACCAATCCTATGATTAGTTTTTGAGATACAGGTACTTTAATGTCCAAGAAATGTAAATTTTATATGTATTCACATCTACCTGTCACCTAATAATAGGTCTGTTTCTGCAAAAATCACAAACCCGTTAGAGCGAATTTGATTGGTCAAAAACAGTCAGAAAACTAGTTTCAACCAATGAAATTCACTCTGACAGACCTATTAATAGGTGACAGGTAGATGTGAATGCATATAAAATGTGTACATTTCTTGGACATTAAACCACCTGTATTTCGGAAACTATTCATAGTATCGGGTTGGGCCCATGGGAACTTTTTATCAGTAAGTCAAGATATACCACCTATCAAAATTTCATTGAGTTTGACAGAAAACCAAAAACCCATAAGAGGAGGTGTGCGGGGTCCTTTGATCATGCTCATTTTGTTCTGCGACTTTTGCTCCATTTTGCTGCACTATCAGTGAGTTTTGCTCCATTACCAGGAGAGATCCACAAAGCTCCCAAGAATCTTTCCCAGCCCTCCCCCGGAGAAAATTCTGTTTGATCATGCTCATTTTATTCTCCGAGTTTTGCTCCATTTTACTCCATTTTGCTCCACTATCGGCGAGTTTTGCTCCATTACCAGGAGATACCCACAGAGCTCCAAAGAATCTCTCCCAGCCCCCCCCCCCCCCCCAGTGAAAATCTGGTGGAGCAAAATGGAGCAAAACTCGGAGAATAAAATGAGCATGATCAAACAGAATTTTCTCCGGGGGAGGGCCGGGAAAGATTCTTGGGAGCTCTGTAGGTCTCTCCTGGTAATGGAGCAAAACTCGCCGATAGTGGAGCAAAATGGAGTAAAACTCGGAGAACAAAATGAGCATGATCAAATTTCAGAATTTTCACTGGGAGGGGCTGGGAGAGATTCTTTGGAGCTTTGTGGGTCTCTCCTGGTAATGGAGCAAAACTCACTGATAGTGCAGCAAAATGGAGCAAAACTCGGAGAACAAAATGAGCATGATCAAATTTCAGAATTTTCACTGGGAGAGATTCTTTGGAGTTAATTTAGCCCCCCCCCCCCCCCCCCACCTAATAGGCCACATAGTCTCTTCACTGTAATGGAGCAAAAATCGAAATTAGTGGAGCAAAATGGAGCAAAAGGAGAGCAAAATTATGAGATAATTTTCATCCAGAAATTTTTTATGGGGGGGCTAACTTAACTGACCCCTAATTTCGATTGGTGAAATCAAAGTAGTTACGTAAATTTCTACTTTAACTTAGCTGTGTTTACTGGGAACCCTAAGATTTTGTCGCTTTCCAAAATGTTTCTGGAGAATCTAGAGTGTTTAAATGTTTTAGAGTGTCCTAAAAATTGGTTTCAAATTTCTCTGAATTGTTCTAAAATGCTTTTGGAACTTGTTTTTATTGATTTTTGAATGTTTTGGGGCATTCTAAAATAGTTCTGAAATTTCTAAAATGTTCTGAAATGCTATAGAATACTTTTGGACACTATGCACCCTTTTACTTACATTTTGACGATTTTTCGAAAATTTGTTGATTGGAAAATTTTGAAACTTTAGGAGTAGAAAGAGGAAGGAATGATGAAAGAAGAAGGAAGGAGAATATGGCAAAATAAGGAAATTTTCAAGATCAACTTTTCAGTTGCAATGTCAGTAACATCGCTAGAAGTGGTATCCATACAAAAAAAAATTGTATCGAGAAAATGTGTTTTTAAATCGTTATCGATAAATCGAATCGATACGTAAAATTTTAATCTTTTTATGTTTTTGGTGTATCCAATGTTTAATACAAATAGGTATCTTGAGATAATTGTAATTATTTTTACTGGGATTTCAAGTCTAACTCGAAAAAAAAATCTTTTTTTTGCCTCAGCAATTTTTCGACGTAAGTACCTGAACAGGAAACTTGTAGGTAACATACATAGATTGTCTAGAAAAATAATAAAATTCTCTATATATTTTTTGGAAATAGAATAAGTGACTTCAATAGGATTTGAAAAATCAAGCTACAATAAACCGAGCTACAGTCTGAGAAAAAAATGATTTGACATTTTTTAATAGTTGCCCAAATATTTTCAGAATTTCCCTAATTTTCCACACTTTTTAAGACTATTTTTAGTATTATTTTTTGATAAATCAATATGCTTAGATTTTAGTTGTTACATAAACCATTAAAAAGTACGTAGGTACCTACTTACAAGAAGTTCTGGTGAAATTTGGAAAAATTTTGGAAATTCAAGGGAAATATTTACTAAAAATACTTTATAGAGGAAATTTTCATGCAGCTGGGTAATTTTGTACAATTTAAGATTATAGGTATAATAATTCCAAAATAGCCTAGACCAAAGAAAAAATAAAACAAAAAAATATTATATAAAAAATATAATATACAAAAATATACAAAAAATAAGGCACTCGATTTCACGTTGAAAAAAAAAAAAACTTTCACATAGAAAAATAAGGGGTTTTTATGGCACCAAAAAATACAGGCCATGGGCAGACAGATATAAATTAATTTGAAAAATATAATAATAACAAAATAAAATTAATAATCTATTCAATAAAAGGAATATCACAATAATAAATCTATTTTTTTTCTTGTATGTTAAAGGTGCAATTTATCATTGAAAAGTAAGTTTCCTGATTAACAATAATAAATTGACTTTTAATTAAAACTGCACGTTAACTAAAATCCGTCAAATACGAGTCAAAAGGTAACCGATGCTCGGAAAACTCCGAACTAAAATCCATAGAATCATCGAAATCCATCACGCAAAAATCGCCTGACGATGGCGAAGAATGATCCGAAACCGGTGGCAAAGATTCACCATCTGATTCCAACAAAAGCATCTCGGAAAACAAATCCTGACTGGACGAAGGGCTGCTCAGCGCAGCGCTAAGAGCGCTGATATACTTCATTGCCAATCTCAAAGTAGTAATTTTCGTGAGTTTTTCATTTTGCTGTTGATCGGGAGCAATTTGAGGCACTGCCTTACGCAACGCCTCGAACGCCTGGTTGATTTCCTTCATTCTGGAACGTTCGCGAGCGTTGGCGGTTTTCCGGCGATATTTGCTCAGCGGTGCCGATTTTTGAGGTTTGCTGCAATTTTTTTTCGAACGAATCAAAGGGATTTCTTCGAAATCTAAATGTTTGCGCATCGAACGCGGCCGCAAAGAGTACTTTTCCGCACCGCTCGGGTTGTTGTTGGAGTCCAACAAGCCGAGTCTTTCGGAGATTTCGGCGTCGTATTGTAACATTGTCGCCGCGCTGATGCTGCACGACTTGTGCACCACAAGACCAAGCGAAGACTGAAGTCGGTTCTGGCGGTACTTTCTTGGAGTAGCAAATATGCAACAGGTTAAAGTGACTACCCATCTCCCACCTTTAGTGCTCCTCCCGCGCATTGAATTGGTTTATTGTATTGTTTTCGACGGTCAACGCTGTTAATTAGTCAATAGTTGTTTACCTAACAAGAGCGGAAAGTGGTACTTTTTTGTTGTAATTTTAACAATGTCACAATTACTTTACGAGAGAAGAAATTACTTTTCCTAAGTAGGTAATATACATTTTTCTGTTAATGTAAATATATGCCTTATTTATTACAAATATTCTTTATATTGTTTTTCCAAAATTTTTAGATTTCAAAATAACATGTAAACCTCAGTAGCGGCTCGTGACTATTTCAAGTAAGGAGGCTAAAAGATTTTGAAGATGTTCAGTGATTTTGAGTAGATCTTACGACTTTTTCTGGGATTTTGACCAACTTGTATACAAATTTTCACAGTGGCGGCTCGGCAGGGGAGGCTAAGCCTACCCCAAAAAATTGAAAATTTAATCTCAGTTTTTTATTCCTCATTCCTGATTAAAATAATAATTCAGAAATTACACTTTCCAAATATCGCCGGCCCGAAGTGCCGGAGTTATATGCGAGCCCGAAGGGCCGGAGTTATATGCGAGCCCGAAGGGCCGGAGTAATACGAGCCCGAAGGGCTAGAGTTATACGCGAGCCTGAAGGGCCGGAGTTATATGCGAGCCCGAAGGGCCGGAGTTATACGCGAGCTCGAAGGGCTAAAGTCCAGTCTATAATTCTATTGGTCAGTGGATAATTTGGGTGGATAATTTGGAGACAATAAAAAATCGGGAATATTCAAAATGTGATTTTTAGTTGATATTCCGAGTTTCAGTTCTCTACAATGTCAGGGCCGGTTCTAGCTCTTTGGCCGCCCTCGTATAAGAGCTTGTTTTGCCGCCCCTCCATGAGAAACTTTTTGCTTCGGGGGAAGGGAATTTTTCATAATATTCTATTTCTAGATTTGAAAAAAAAACGTCAAAAAATTGGCTCCTGTTTGGCTACTTTCTACGTATTCACCGAAGCTAAATCTTTTTTTTTAAAATTTTGACAAATGTCAATGTCAAAAATTTTTATCTTTTCTTTTTTTCAAAAAACAAATGTCAAAAAACGATCCCCAGGTTCCGAAAACCCTAAAATAAGAAGTTTCATCGATATATGTCCAAAACCAACCGCCTGACAACGCCGAACGTCTTTTTTGACATATGTAAAAAAAAAAAAATTGGTACTTCCTACGTATTCGCCGAGGTTAAATCTATATGCCCATTTAGGTTTTTTAAAATTTTGACAGCTGTCAATCTCAGTTTTTCCCAAAAAACAAAGATCGTTTTTTAGTGGGTTTTAGGGTGAGATTTATGTAACAACATGTAGCAACAGTTGGTATAAAAAATTCAATTTCCCGTCGGGTTTGGAATTCGAATTTTTGAATTTTCCCGGCTCCTGATTGGTTTGGGGTTTCGAATTTTGATTATTCCTGGCTCTTGATTGGCTTTAAACTTTGAATTTTCCCGGCTTTTGATTGGCTTTAAAATAACCTATAATCTGGGCCTGTCGACCTCGAAATTTAAAAAAAAAAAAACATATGGCAACATTGCTCATGATACAACAAACGTCAAAAAGTTGAAATTTCAAACCTTGGGTTTTTTTGACAATCGATACAAAATGGCGTCTTTTTGTTTCAAAGATTACGGCCCGAAGGGCTGAAGTATTAAAATCAGTTAGCAATGAACGGGTTCATTCGGATAAAACTTTTGTCGCACGAAACTTTGGCAATATCGACAGATGTCACCTGTCAAATTTGACACATGTTCGACTTTTTTCCCGCTCTACTATAAAAATCAAACTCCGGTACAAGGCAGTTTCGCGACGCCAACTATCGATTTGTGTCAAAAAAAATTGACAGCTGTCAACGTCAAAAAAGTTTTTTGTTTTATTTTGCGAATTTCGAGAAAAAAAGTGGTAAAAAACGATCCCCGGACCCCAAAAATCTTAAATAAAAATTCCAAAAAAAAACCAACGAAAATGACATTCCAAAACCTACTTGATAAAACTAAAGTTTTTCTCACTTACCCCGTTGAAAAACTGCTGGAAAATGAAGGAAACCCTCGTACTTTAAATCAGTTTTCCCGACTGAAAAAGTCCCGGAAAAGTGGAAATTCGAAGAAAAACTGAATGCTTCCTTGATTGAAGTTAGCCACAAGCAATGTTGCCACATCAAAAGCATTTTAAATGGAATTTTGCTAATTATGGCATTTAAAACTAGAAATTTTTACTAAAAAATTAAGAAAACTCAAAACCTCGTATGTTAAATCGCTTTTTTCCATTAAAAACCCCGAAAAAGTCGAGAATTCGAGAAAAAACTGACAAAAATCACATGTCACTTCAAAATGGCCAACTAAAAGCAACGACGTTGCCACATCTCATCTCCGAAAACAAAAATAACATTTTAAAAGGGTTTTCTGTTTAAAATTCAATTTAATACTTAATTAATAATGATTATAATAATTAAAATTCCCCAAATAAATCATAGGAAACTTGTTTTTAGTTTAATTTTAATGAAAATGACATTACAAGGTTCACTTATTGATTATAGTCAGTAAGACAAAGACAACGATAAAGTATGCAAAAACCACCGTTTTCTGAAAAAAGTAAAAATCTTGAGAAAACCAACATTCCAAAGTCAATTTGATAAAACTAAAGTTTTTGAATATTCCGGCTCTTTGATCGAACGCTAAAAATCGCATTTTAAATACTCCCGGTTTTTGATTGGCTCTAAATTATCCGCTGACCAATGGAATTATAGACTGATGAGCCCCGTGATTAAAATAACTCCGGCCCTTCGGGCTCGCATATAACTCCGGCCCTTCGGGCTCGCATATAACTCCGGCCCTTCGGGCTCGCATATAACTCCGGCCCTTCGGGCTCGCATATAACTCCGGCCCTTCGGGCTCGCATATAACTCCAGCCCTTCGGGCTCGCATATAACTCCGGCCCTTCGGGCTCGCATATAACTCCGGCCCTTCGGGCCGGTATTACTGAGTATCCCAGATTCTCAGATTTTTGTCGTGGAGGCACGAGATTGATTGAAACAATATCAGATTTTTCTAAATTACATTGAAATATCGAAAATTGGAATTCTGTGAATTATTATTTTAATTAGAAATCAGGAATAAAAAATTGAGATTGAATTTTCAATTTTTTGGGGGAGGTTTAGCCTCCCCTGCCTCCTCCGACGAGCCGCCACTGGTAAACCTCCTCTTATTCAGAATAATGATCGTTAGTAAAAATCGGTGAAAATCAAATTATGTAGTAACAACATTAATCAGATATTGTTCTATATTTGAAGTCTCAAGTTTGGGAAGTTCTGCACAATTATGCTACCCTGGCTGATGACCAGAAAATAAGATATGGGATCATTTTTCCAATATAGCGACATAAACGTCAAAGATATGAGCTGGCCAATTAAAAGTTTGGAAAGAGCACGTCAAAATCTATAAAATCATCAATTTCAATAGAAGAGAACATTTTCTACTCTCCAATAGCAAAATAATATACGGGTTGTTATATAAAAAAAACTCAATTAAAATAGAATTTAAAATTCACATGTTTAAACAAATATTTTGGACATCCCGTATACCTAAATCGAAAAATTAAGATAGTTTAGGAAAAACTAGGCTAACATTAGAGCACATGTACATTTTTCAGAAAAATTAAGAAACACTGACGGAGATATGAGAATTAAAAAAAAGTCTGGGTTTATTTTTGAAAATTGTAACTTGGCAACGCTGTATTTAAACCAACTTAAATATAGAACCTATATTCGCCACATGAAAACATACGGTATTCCATTTATAAAAAAAATCAATTTTCGTATTACACTTTTTTGATACACCCTGTACAAAAACTTGAAATAATTTTGCATTATAGAGGAGATGAAATATTGAAACTTCCATAAAGAAGAGTTTTCCGTTAGTAGTTCAACGTTTTGACTACTATTGACTGAATCCAGCGTGTTGGACCACCCTGTATGTTACTATATTCTTCATTATTGTTTTAGATTCTATAATATTACGTAAACATCCTCTTATTTAGACTAATGATCGTTGAGAATCAAAGTGGGAGCAACATTACTAACACATTGTTATAAATCTCATAAGTTGGGGAAGTTCTGTACAATCTAGCAACACTGGCTAATGACTAGAAACTTCACGAATGCGCAGTGTTGTCAGATTATGTACAATTTTCCCAACTTGAGAAAGTTATAATAATATTGTTCATTGCTCTTTATTATACGTAAGACAATTTAATACTTAGATGTTAGTTGTTTTATCGCACTAGAGGAAATTTTATTCTCCGTTTCATTGAAAATTAAAATATCACAGGGATAAAATAAATAAAAAATTACGTTCAAAAACGTAGGTTAAATAAAGAAACATCACATAATATGAGATGCTTGACCATTGCTGCTATATTGAATCCTGACATTTGTGATCAAGGATATTACACACTACTGCTACAGGGAGTTTCAGTTCAATGAGCTCTTTTCTTTCTTCTTTCAACTCCAAAACTTTCGGAATTATTCTATCAACAATTTTTCGAAAAATCGTCAAAATGTGAAAAAATTGCATTTTTCTATGAGTAGAATAATGTGAATGATTACTCATACAGTGAGTTTTTTTTTATTACCTAATTGTTTTCAACCAATGAAAATATCCTGGTCTCATTACGCCACTATTTAAGAGCCAATCAGAAAATTCGACCAGCTGACAACTGACAACATACTTCAATATTCCAATCGGTCATTTTTACACCAAATTTCGTGAGTAATAGCCATCATTACCCGCTCGTTGAATAATATACTATTTTCTTAATGTGGTTATTTTAAGTGAATTTTCAAGATTTTCTCACGTTTCTATTTTTCATCCAAATAATTTGAAATTTCGATATAATGAGTTCTTTTCTTTCCTCTTTCTATTGCAAAAGTTTCAGAATTTTTCTATCAACAGTTTTTCCAAAATTTATCAAAATGTGAAAGGATAAATTTTTCTTAATTTGGTTGTTTTAAGTTGATTTTTAAAATTTTCTCATGTTGCCATTTTTTATTGAATTAATTTGAAATTTCGGTACGATAAGCTCCTTTCCTTCGTCTTTCTTCTCAGAAAGTTTCAAAATTTTCCCATCAACAGTTTTTCGAAAAAACATCAAAATGTGAAAGAGTGCATTTTTCCTAGTTTGGTTTTTCTAAGTTGATTTTCAAAATAATCAAAATTTTCTCATATTGCCATTTTTTATCGAATTAATTTGAAATTTCGATACGATAAGCTCCTATCTTTCCTCTTTCTACTCAAAAAGTTTCAAAATTTTCCCATCAACAGTTTCTCAAAAAATCATCAAAATGTGAAAGGGTGCATTTTTCTTAATTTGGTTTTTTAAGTTGATTTTCAAAATTTTCTCATGTTGTCATTTTTATTGAATTAATTTGAAATTTCGATACGATGAGCTTCTTTCTTTCATCTTTCTTCTCAGAAAGTTTCAAAATTTTCGCATCAACAATTTCTCGAAAAATCATCAAAATGTGAAAGAGTGCTTTTTTCCTAATTTGGTTTTTCTAAGTTGATTTTCAAAATAATCAAAATTTTCTCATATTGCCATTTTTTATCGAATTAATTTGAAATTTCGATACGATAAGCTCTTATCTTTCCTCTTTCTACTCAAAAAGTTTCAAAATTTTCCCATCAACAGTTTCTCGAAAAATCATCAAAATGTGAAAGGGTGCATTTTTCTAAATTTGGTTTTTTAAGTTGATTTTCAAAATTTTCTCATGTCATTTTTCATCGAAATAATTTGAAATTTCAGTGTGATAAGCTCCATTCTTTCCCGAGGGGTGGTTAACTCCTTACAATATCTACACAGATTTTAAATCTTTATTGATATTGTAGATTGTAGGATTTTGAGAATTATGGAAATCTTCACACGATTTTACCGGATTTTAGATTTTCAAAATTTTAGGTGATTTTGGAGCATTTTAACGGATTTTTGGGAATCCCAAAGGATTTTCGGAAATCATAAAGGAAATACTTTTTAGGAATTTTAATGATATTACATATATTTTGGAGAACTCTTTTTGTCCCTATAAAATTCTGTGAGATTCTGTAGGATTTCAAGTAATTCTAAGGGATTTTATGAGATTTTGTTGTTTTAAAGGATTTTAAGTAGATCTTACAATTAGGATTTTGACCTTGTACGCGGATTTTGACCAATTAACCGCTTCGAGGTTTAGTTAACTCCTTAAAATATGTACACAGATTTGTATCTTCATTGATTTTGTAGGATTTTGAGGATTTTGAAAATCTTCACATGATTTCACAGGAAAAGATTTTAGATTTTTAAGATTTCAGGTGATTTTGAAGCATTTTAGGGATTTTTGAAAAGTTGTTAGAGGTCCTAAAGGATTCTTAGAGATTTTAACTGATTTTTGGGGATTCCAAAGGAATTTTGAAAGAAATATTTTTTAAGAATGTTAATGATTTTATAAGATTTTGCGGGATTTTTTTAGTTTCAATAAAATTTTGTGGGATTTTGTAGGATTTTATGCGATTTCAAGAGATTTTGTGAGATTTTATTAAATGTTTAGGGATTTTAAAATATTTTAGGGATTTTAAGTAATTCTTACGAGATTTTCTGAGATTTTTATCAGTTAAACGCCCTTCTTTTTATTCCAAAATTTTCCTATCAACAATTTCTCGAAAAATCATCAAAATATGAAAAAGTGAATTTTTCTTTTAATATTGTGAATACCCTATATACTTAACATCGAAAAATTATAATAGTTTACAAGAAACTAGGCTCACATTAAATTACATAGCGAAATTCAAAAACACTGAGGAAGATAATAATAATATAATTCAAAAAAAGTATGTTTTAGACTGTATTTATTTTGAACTTGGCAACGCCGCATTCAACTCAGATACGAATTCAAAGTTGAATACAGAACCCATATACATAGGTTTCATTTGCTACATAAAAACATATTATGATATTCCATTAAAAATAAAACATAGTTTTGGTATTATACACCTTGTATACTCAAAAATAAGTTTGAATCATATTATAGAAGAGATGAAATGTTGAAGCTTTTATACAGAACATTTTTCCAGAAGTTCAACGGTTTTAGACCACCCTGTATATTACTATAATATTTATTATTTGTATATTTAAAGTTTTCAGATTTCAAAATGACATAAAAGTTCTTCTAGATCTTTATTCTTGAAAGAGGGCAGCAGCGTTACCAGGAGAATGAGTGTAACAAAGAAGGAACAACATTCGTTATCCTGGGAGGGCTACTCTCCTCTTTCAAGAATAAGGACCCTGTTGTCCAGAATAATGATTGCTGATGAAAATTGGGGGAAATCAAAGTCAAAGTAGAAGCAACATTTTTGTTATAAATCTTTTAATTTGGGGAAATTCTGCACTATCTGGCAACTCTGGCTGATTCACAAATGCAATTTCACCATGCGATAGTCATGAGACTGTGTTGCCAGATTTTGCACAATTTATAAAACAAATTTCCATTATATTTTTTGTAAGAAAGAGTATTTGAATGACTATTTTTTTGAGAAATTTGAAATTGAAAATTATCCTTATCTTAAATTTTCAACAATGATTTTGATTGGTTTACGTCACAGCTTAGTTAAATGTTACCAAATCAATCTCCATAATATATTGTACTAAGGCCCGGTTTATTCATCTTCAGATAAATTATTTGCAACATAAATTCACTGTTTCTATAGTATAACTGGCCGACCAATAGGATAAGATTGCGTGTTTATACGTTAGAATGCATACCTGACAGTTTATTAGAAGTTGAATAAATCGGCCTTGAATAAGGGCGGGTATTATAAAACTACTTTGAGAGTTAACTTAAAGTTTAACTTCAAGTTAACTGTCAAAGCAGTTTTTCAATACCCGCCCTAAATATGTTACCGGCGTTGCCGGATTGTTTAAAACAAAGCAGGTTTTTTGCACAAAAAAAAAAATCGGATTATTTTTTCTCTCTCTCTGTCTAGTATACGCTTCTGGTAATAAGTCTCTCTTTGGCGCTTTCATTTTGTTTTAAGAAAAATAACGTAAATATTTTCTACAAACATTCCTAATCCGATTTTGGAAAATCAAAAATCAAGAGTGATTATTGAGACAAAAAATCTGGAGTGAAAATACTAAGGAAAAATTTGACAGAAATTTGAGACAAAAAAAAAGGATTTGGACCCCGAACGCGGAATTTAACCAAATTTTGGTATGTTGTACATTTCGAACTCCTGAGTAAAAGTTCTCATGGGTACAAACCGATCCCATGACTAGTTTCGGATATACGGGGGGTTTTCTAATACTACCTCAGGTAACCTGAAATTTAATGCTTTTTGCGTTTATTTGTGGTAGGTTACGGTAGCATTAAAAAATGTTGAAAAGGTTTAGACCTTCTCTAGAAAGGTGCATGTTTCAAGTTAGGTGCCTATCTATGTGTATATACGAGGGTATTTTAAAAAGTACTTGTTTGATGGGCCTTTGTGTGTTTTTAAAACCATCACAAATAGCAGTATGACAATCTACCCAGATACCTTGAGTTCTCAACAATAAGATTTTCATCTTCATCCTCAAATCCGAACTCGTTTCCTTGCTTTACAGCCAATCTTCGGACTTCGGTATCTTTCCATAATAGAATAGTGCGACTTTCTCTATAGTCCTTATTATACCTTGCTCGAAATGCCATTTTCACAAGAAAGGTGACAGAAAAAAGACAATTCGCTTTATTCCCAAGGTCACTGTTTTTTTTTCCATGGTAACCAAGTAAAATATGACATATGAAAGAACAATTTTCATCCTTTAATTTCCACGGCTGTTTAGATTTTTCAAACAAATCACCAAGTCACTTATCTTCTCAATTGTAATTTGTATACCTAATACCTATACACATACAGCTGTATGCAACATCCTCTTTTAACTTAAAAGCGCTTTTAAAAACTGGTATCTTTAAAAATTTGTATGACTTAGAATACACTTTTTTAAAAGTGACCAGTTTTAAAAAGCGCTTTTAAGTTAAAAGAGGATGTTGCATACAGCTGTTAGACCCTAGGCCAAGAAATCATGAGGCAAAAAACTTTTTGCACGACCATAGCGAGAAGTGGAATTCATTGAAAAATAGAAAGACACTTTCGTCACAAACCTACAATTTTTCACACTTTTGGACATTAACTCATTTACCTTCAAACATTTTTAGTTAAGGAAAGATAAAATAATAGTACATTATATACCTAGGTAGAGAAGTTGGTCAATATATACCGAGCGCGTTTTATAATACGTAAGATATATAATGACTTTCTCTACCGAGGGATATATAGAATTTTTTTTCCTACTGCTAGTAGAAAATAAAAAATAGATTTGAAACTTGTGCTCAAATTATTTTCTCTTCTCGGAAGTGCTGCCCTCTATCAACAGCTTACGGTAATTTCCTATAATTACATACATACATACAGGAATCTGCTTTTTTTTTTTTAAATTGACAGTTTGACACTGAAATTAAACCAATAGAAACCTGTTACGTTATGACAATATCCTTGCGTCATGACGTCATTTTCATTATTGACCTAGGTATTTTTTCATTATTTTCATTATTAACCTAGGGAGAGAAATTCAATTTTTTCTCAGAAAAATAAATTGAATAATGACTATTTCTCAGGTTAGTAGTAAAAAAACAACATTATTGTTATAAATCTTTTAAGTTGGGAAAATTCTGCACTATCTGACAACTTTGGCTGATAACAAAAAATAATTCACAAAAATGCAATTTTACCACGCGTAGTCATGAGGCTGTGTTGTCAGATTGTGCACAATTTATAGGGTATTTGCAAAAAAAAAAAATTAAGAAGTTCCATTATATTTTTATAAGAAAGAGTTATTGATTGATTATTTTGTGAAAAATTTAAAATTGAAAATTATCATTATTTTAAATTTTTTAAAACGATTTTGATTGGTTTACGTCACAACTTAAACGTTATCAAATCAATCTCCTGGAGATTTTCTCCATAATATATTTCATCAAGGCCCTGTTCATCCATCTTCAGATAAACTTGCTACCTATTGGTCGGCGGATAACTGACTGACCAATGGAATTACAGATTGCGTTTTTATACCATAGAGTGCATACCTGACAGTTTATTAAAAGGTGAATAAATCGGCTTTAAATAAATATGTTACCGGCGTTGCCGGATCATTTAAGATGATAAAGCAGGTTTTTTCAAAAAAAAAAAAAAAGGTTTTTTTTTCTCTCTCTGTCTAGCATACGTTTCTGGTGATAAGTCTGTCTTTGTTCGACTCATTTGTTTTAAGAAAAAATACCTAAAATGGAAAATCAGGAAAGGGCAAAAAAAAAATTTGGAAAAACAATTCAATTTTTTCCAAAAAAAATCCGAACATGTCTGTCTTTGTCGCACACATTCATAAAAAAAAGTACCAAATATTTTCCACAAAAATTTCATTAATCGGAGACAAAAAATCTGAGTGAACATACTAAGAAAAAATTTGACAGAAATTTGAGACAAAAAAAAGAATTTAAATTTAAAAAACATCGTATAATGTGTCTCTCTCCCTCTCTCTGTCTAGCACACGCTACTGGTAATAAGTCTGTCTTTGTTCCACCCATTTGTTTTAGGAAATAATACTTAAAATAAAAAATCAAAAAAGGGCAAAGAAAATTTGGAGAAATTTTTTCCAAAAAAAATCCGAACTTATCTGTCTTTGTTTAGTACACGCTTCTGGTCATAAGTGTGTCTTTGTCGCACACATTCGTAAAAAAAAAGTACCAAATATTTTCCACAAAAATTTCATCAATCGGAGACAAAAAATCTGAGTGAACATACCAAGGAAAAATTTGACAGAAATTTGGGACAAAAAAAATGGATTTTTTTTTTCAAAAAAATTTCAGATTGCCTTTCTCTCTCTGTCTAGCACACGCTTCTGGTAATAAATTTGTCTTTATTCCACTCATTTATTTCGACAAAAAATACCTAAAATGGAAAATCAGAAAGGGGCAAATAGAAAATTGGGAAAAACAATTCAATTTTTTCCAAAAAAAATCCGAACATGTCTGTCTTTGTTTAGTACAGGCTTATGGTCATAAGTGTGTCTTTATCGTACACATTAGTTTTAAAAATATTCTTTATAAAACTTTCATAAATCGGAGACAAAAAATCTGAATGAAAATATTGAGGAAAAATTTGACAGAAATTTGAGACAAAAAAAAAGATTTAAAAAAAAAAATCGGATTATATTTCTCTCTCTCTCTGTCTAGCACAAGTTTCTGGTAATAAGTCTGTCTTTGTTCCACTCATTTGCTTTAGGAAATAATACCTAAAATAAAAAAATCAAAAAAGGGTAAAAAGAAAATTTGGAGAAACAATTCAATTTGTTCCAAAAAAAATTCCGAACTTGTCTGTCTTTGTTTAGCACACGCTCCTGGTCATAAGTTTGTCTTTGTCGCACACATTCGTTTTAAACAAAAAGTACCTCTATTAAATATTCTTCACAAAAATTTCATAAATCGGAGAGAAAAATCTGAGAGAAAATACTAAGGAAAAATTTGACAGAAATTTGGAACAAAAAAAAATGGATTTTTTCTTCAAAAAACTTCGGATTATGTCTCTCTCTCTCTCTGTTTAGCACGCGCTCCTAGTAATAAGTCTGTCTTTGTTCCCCACATTTGTTTTGTTTTAAGAAAAAATACCTAAAATGGAAAATCAGAAAAGGGCAAAAAAAAACTTTTATTTACAACCACATACGTAATGTTGACATTTCTGACTTTTCAAAAGTTTGAAAGTGACACTTTTTTGAATTTTACTTTCCACCCGGGTGGAAAGTGGTCCCGGGTGGAAAGTGCTCACTTTCCACCTGGGTGGAAAGTAAGTTCTCATTTCCTAAAATGTTTAAGGCGAGTCCTGCATGTCAAACGTTTTTTTAAATGAGTCAGAACTTGTCAACAAATTTTTAATTTTTTTTTTAGTATTTAGTCGAAATTATAAGGGTTGTAATTGTTGTAAATAAAATAGTATACAAACCTCGGTAGGAAGTTTCATTCCTGTCTCGAAATTATAGTTAACTTCGACGCTTCGCGTCTCAGTTAACTAACTAATCTCTCGACAGTAATGAAACACTTTCCACCTCGGTATGTAATATACTATGAAAACACAATTGAATTTTTTCCAAAAAAAATCCGACAATGTCTGTCTTTGTTTAGCACACGCTCCTGGTCATAAGTGTGTCTTTATCGCACACATTCGTTTAAAAAAAAAGTACCAAATATTCTCCACAAAAATTTCATAAATCGAAGACAAAAAATCTGAGTAAAAATACTAAGGAAAAATTTGACAGAAATTTGGGACAAATAAAATGGATTTTGTCTCTTTCTCTCTTTGTGTCTAGCACACGTAATAAGTCTGTCTTTGTTCCACTCATTTGTTTTAAGAAAAAATACCTAAAGTGGAAAATTAGAAAAGGGCAAAAAGAAAATTTCGAAAAACAATTCAATTTTTTCCAAAAAAATTCCGAATATGTCTGTCTTTCTTTAGTACAGGCTCATGGTCATAAGTGTGTCTTTGTCGCACACATTCGTTTTAAAAATATTCTTCACAAAAATTTCATAATTCGGAAACAAAAAATCTGAGTGAAAATACTTGGAAAAATTTGACAGAAATTTGAGACAAAAAAAAAAGGATTTAAAAAAAAAATCGGATTATGTTTTTCTCTTTCTCTCTCTCTGTCTAGCACACGCTTCTGGTGATAAGTCTGTCTTTGTTCCACTCATTTGTTTTAAGAAAAAATACCTAAAATGGAAAATCAGGAAAGGGCAAAAAGAAAATTTGGAAAAACAATTCAACTTTTTCCAAAAAAAATCCGAACATGTTTGTCTTTGTCGCACACATTCATAAAAAAAAGTACCAAATATTCTCCATAAAAATTTCATAAATTGAAGACAAAAAATTTGAATAAAAATACTAAGGAAAAATTTGACAGAAATTTGGAGAAAATAAAATGGATTTTTTTTCAAAAAAAAATTCGGATTATGCCTTTCTCTCTCTGTCTTGCACACGTTTCTGATAACAAGTCTGTCTTTATTCCACTCATTTATTTTGGGAAAAAATACCTAAAATGGAAAATCAAAAAAGGGCAAAAAGAAAATTTGGAAAAATAATTCAATTTTTTCCAATAAAAATCCGAACATGTCGGTCTTTGTTTAGCACACACTCCTGGTCATAAGTGTGTTTTTGTCGCACTCATTTGTGTTTAAAAAAAGCACCAAATATCTTCACAAAAGTTCATAAATCGGAGAAAGAAAAGAAAAATAAAGAGTGACTCAAAAATATAGTTAACTTTTGTATAATTCACATGACTGCGCAAATTGTGTTATAATGAACGTAACGGAATTCACTATATGTAATGACGTCATAACGAAAATGGGCGTACTTGCGCATGTTCGAATTTTTCAAATTTACTTTGCTTATCAATTGAATAAAAATCATTTTAATCAATAATACAAGCAACAAATAATTGTTAATAATTCTTTTATTTCAAAAAGCATTTAAAAAATTCAGGGCGAGTCTCAAATAAAAAACAAATTAACTTCCATTAAAACCCAATAATGCAATAATTACATTTTTATTTCTAAATTCAATTATTCTCTTTTAGACATTTAACCTCAAATTGCTCGGTTTTACTACTTCAAATTAAATTGATTTACGTGAGAAAAGTACACACATTCCATCTAATACCAATTTGTCCCATTTGACCAATTCAGTCGTGAGATGCTTTTACGCAATAATTGAAAATAAATATATTGTAATATAAGCCATCTGTATTGATTGAATCAAAGTTAACTTAAGTACCTCAGTCATTCAACAAGTAGAAAACTGTAATCGGTAATCGTACAATACGCTTCTAATAGATGGCGCTTCATATTAAACAAAAACAATATTTATAAAAAAATAAATTAAATATATTTACAACAATTAACAACTAATAATCTAAAAATGGGTACTAGATTTTTCAATTACATGAATGTAGAAATTCGGAATGTCGATTTCGTCCAGCGTTTTAAAATCTCCAAATATTCGGAATTTGGAATTTTCTCCGAAGGCTTGTTCCAACATGGCGGTGAAGATTTTCAAACGGTGAGGGTAGTAGGACAAGCGGAATTCACTAAAAAATGTCAGAGTTATATTAGGCCATCTTTGTTTTTCAAATAAATGAACTCACCTAATGGTGTCTTCGCAGCCAATCAAATCCTTTTGTTCTTTGTCTGAACTTAAATCGATTAAATAATCTAAGCTGACTAAAGCTGGCTTTCCACTGACGTACAATACTGATGTTCTGATGTCTGTTGTATGAGTAGGCTAAAAGAGAAAAATCAGTTAAAATACAAATTTAATTTTCAATAATTAAAATTCTTACATTGTAATAAATGCTTTTTGAAGCTGTAGAGCCACTGTTAATAATGTCATCGTAATTTCTGTGGTCGATTAACAAAAATCCACCTGGTTTGACGCATTTTTCGAAATTCCTTAAGGCTTGTCTACAAAAAAAAAATAGTAATAAAGTTGCCTCATTGCTATATGATAATTGTTTACTTTTGTTCCCTTTGGTCGCCATAGTTGTCCAATAAATGGGCGAAAGAGTTACCCAAGCAAATGACAGCATCAAATCCTTCGCCTACTAAATCTTCAATGTCGTCGTAGAGTGTCAGCCAATTTGCTTCTTCAATAACTAGAAGAAAAATTATTGCATTATAAATTGGTTCATAAATTTTAGAAATCTAAACGTACAAGTAAAGTGAACTTTACACTCGATTACGTAATTTCAATAAAACTAAGTTTTGCTAAATCTCAACTTACTCCATTTATCAAAAGCAGCATCCTTCCTCTTATTCCACCTGGACTTCAGAGCATACTTCAACATTTTATCAGAAGCATCTACGGAAACCACCTCAAAACCTTCTTCCACCAGCATTATCGAGTCGATTCCGGTACCACAAGCAACGTCCAACACCCTTTTGCAGCCCTTTTCTCTCAACATGCCGACCAAAAAGTTTTTGTAGTTTTGCGTCCTGGAATTTTTGTCGCCAATGAAAACTTCCCAAACTTTGGCGGCTTTTCCATCGGCGTATTGGTCTTTGACGCCTTCCACTGCGGCACCAAGGGATCTTGTTGTTATAACGTTTTCAGCCATGATTTTTAGACAATCTATTATTTTATAAATAATTAAATTTTGTTGTAAATAACAATTAGTTTGTACTCACTTACCTTTATAATGAGGAACAAAATTAATAATGCAAAGTTACTATTTTAAAAGTCACATTTTATACTAAACTATTACGTTAATTCATACTTAAGAGTGCCACACTTTTGTATACTTATCATCAAAATTCTTGAAGCTTTTATTATATTAAACTAAGAAATTATTATTGGGGCTCTTAAATTTATTTTGAAAAATTTCATCAGCTCCCGAAATGATTTGCAATTTAACATTTTTGTTTGTGTGATGATAACGAAAATTTCTTCTGTAATAGTGTGACTTCTCGGGTCAAAATTGAGATTAATGATTTTCGAGGGCAACGTTGTTTAGATGATACTGCAAATTAGCATAATGTGGAAAAAACCGGTTAAAATATGACTTTCGATTTATAACAATAATATTGTGGTAAAATTTATGGTTTTGTAATATAGATATTTTGGGATTTTGAAGATTAGTATTTAAAATTTACTTCTTTGTGACGTTTTCCAGGTTAATTGGAGTCATTTAAGACAATTTTCTCAGACTGTCTTCAGGTAATTTAAGTGAGATACCCTCCAATATATTAAGATATTTTCTCAAAGACGTAACATGGCTAGACAAAATAGTCTGGAGAGTTATTTCATACCTATTCGAATTCCAGCAATATTCTACATCGCATAATATAATAATATTCTTATGGAGTTCTCAAGTTAGGGAAGTTGGGCATAATCTTGCAACACCGTGCAATAGTTTAATGAATTATATAGAAATATTGGTGCATAAAAAATTTCAGAAAATTGTTTTTTTTTTACAAGCACGAGAGTATGTTTTTGGTGATGCAAAAATGCATATTCTATTATTTTTCTGGAAAACTGCTAAAGGGAAAATTGTGAAACTTTTAGAAGAAAAAGAGGAAAGTTAGGAGCTCGTCATAGTGAAATTTCAAACGTTTCCAGTGAAAAATAACATAATGGGAAATTATTGAAAATCTACTTACAAAATCAAAATTCAGCAAGAGTGCACTCTCTTACATTTTAATATTTTTCTGGAAAACTACTAAAGCGGCAATTGTGAAACTTTTAGGAGAAAAAGAGAAAAGTTAGGAACTCATCATAGTGAGATTTCAAACTTTTCCAGTGAAAAATAACATAATGGGAATTTATTGAAAATATACTTGCAAAATCTAAATTCAGCAAAAGTGCACCCTCTTACATTTTAATATTTTTCTGGAAAACTACTCAAGGGACAATTATGAAACTTTTAAAAGAGGAAGAGGAAAGTTGGGAGTTCATCCTAGTGAAATTTCAAACGTTTCCAGTAAAAAATACCATAATGGGAAATTATTGAAAATCTACTTGCAAAATCTAAATTTAGCAAAAGTGCACCCACTTATATTTTGATATTCTTCTGGAAAACTACTGAAGGAACAATTATGAAACTTTTAGGAGAAAAAAAAGAAAGTTAGGAGCTCATCATAGTAAAATTTCAAAATTTTCCTGTGAAAAATAACATAATAGAAAATTATTGGAAATCTACTTGCAAAATCTAAATTTAGCAAAATTGCACTCTTTTACATTTTAATATTTTTCTGGAAAACTTCTGAAGGGACAATTCTGAAACTTCTAGAAGAAAAAGAGGAAAGTTAGGAGCTCGTCATAGTGAAATTTCAAACTTTTCCAGTGAAAAATAACATAATGGGAATTTATTGAAAATATACTTGCAAAATCTAAATTCAGCAAAAATGCACTCTCTTACATTTTAATATTTTTCTGGAAAACTACCAAAGGGAGAATTGTGAAACTTTTAGAAGAAAAAAGAGGAAAGTTAGGAGCTCATCATAGTGAAATTCCAAACTTTTCCAGTGAAAAATAACATAATGGAAAATTATTGGAAATCTACTTGCAAAATCTAAATTCAGCAAAAGTGCACCCTCTTACACATTTTAATATTTTTCTGGAAAACTACTAAAGGGACAATTGTGAAACTTTTAGGAGAAAAAGAGGAAAGTTAGGAGCTCATCATAGTAAAATTTCAAAATTTTCCTGTGAAAAATAACATAATAGAAAATTATTGGAAATATACTTGCAAAATCTAAATTTAGTAAAATTGCACTCTTTTACATTTTAATATTTTTCTGGAAAACTTCTGAAGGGACAATTCTGAAACTTCTAGAAGAAAAAGAGGAAAGTTAGGAGCTCGTCATAGTGAAATTTCAAACTTTTCCAGTGAAAAATAACATAATGGGAGATTATTGAAAATCGACTTGCAAAATCTAAATTTAGCAAAAGTGCACCCACTTATATTTTGATTTTCTTCTGGAAAACTACTGAAGGAACAATTGTGAAACTTTTAGGAGAAAAAAAGGAAAGTTAGGAGCTCATCATAATAAAATTTCAAAATTTTCCTGTGAAAAATAACATAATAGAAAATTATTGGAAATCTACTTGCAAAATCTAAATTTAGCAAAATTGCACTCTTTTACATTTTAATATTTTTCTGGAAAACTTCTGAAGGGACAATTGTGAAACTTTTAGAAGAAAAAAAAGAGGAAAGTTAGGAGCTCGTTATAGTGAAATTTCAAACTTTTCCAGTGAAAAATACCATAATGGGAAATTATTGAAAATCTACTTGTAAAATCTAAATTTAGCAAAAGTGCACTCTCTTACATTTTGATATTTTTCTGAAAAACTACAAAAAGGAAAAATTATGAAACTTTTAGAAAAAAAAAGAGGAAAGTTAGGAACTCATCATAGTGAAATTTCAAATTTTTCCAGTGAAAAATAACATAATGGGAAATTATTGAAAATCTATTTGCAAAATCTAAATTTAGCAAAATTGCACTCTTTTACATTTTAGTATTTTTCTGGAAAACTTCTGAAGGGACAATTGTGAAACTTCTAGAAGAAAAAGAGGAAAGTTAGAAGCTCGTCATAGTGAAATTTCAAACTTTTCCAGTGAAAAATAACATAATGGGAATTTATTGAAAATATACTTGCAAAATCTAAATTCAGCAAAAATGCACTCTCTTACATTTTAATATTTTTCTGGAAAACTAGTAAAGGGACAATTGTGAAACTTTTAGGAGAAAAAAAGGAAAGTTAAGAGCTCATCATAATAAAATTTCAAAATTTTCCTGTGAAAAATAACATAATAGAAAATTATTGGAAATCTACTTGCAAAATCTAAATTTAGCAAAATTGCACTCTTTTACATTTTAGTATTTTTCTGGAAAACTTCTGAAGGGACAATTGTGAAACTTCTAGAAGAAAAAGACGAAAGTTAGGAGCTCGTCATAGTGAAATTTCAAACTTTTCCAGTGAAAAATAACATAATGGGAATTTATTGAAAATATACTTGCAAAATCTAAATTCAGCAAAAATGCACTCTCTTACATTTTAATATTTTTCTGGAAAACTACTAAAGGGACAATTGTGAAACTTTTAGGAGAAAAAGAGGAAAGTTAGGACCTCATCATAGTAAAATTTCAAAATTTTCCTGTGAAAAATAACATAATAGAAAATTATTGGAAATCTACTTGCAAAATCTAAATTTAGCAAAATTGCACTCTTTTACATTTTAGTATTTTTCTGGAAAACTTCTGAAGGGACAATTGTGAAACTTCTAGAAGAAAAAGACGAAAGTTAGGAGCTCGTCATAGTGAAATTTCAAACTTTTCCAGTGAAAAATAACATAATGGGAATTTATTGAAAATATACTTGCAAAACCTAAATTCAGCAAAAATGCACTCTCTTACATTTTAATATTTTTCTGGAAAACTAGTAAAGGGACAATTGTGAAACTTTTAGGAGACAAAAAGGAAAGTTAAGAGCTCATCATAATAAAATTTCAAAATTTTCCTGTGAAAAATAACATAATAGAAAATTATTGGAAATCTACTTGCAAAATCTAAATTTAGCAAAATTGCACTCTTTTACATTTTAGTATTTTTCTGGAAAACTTCTGAAGGGACAATTGTGAAACTTCTAGAAGAAAAAAAGGAAAGTTAGGAGCTCGTCATAGTGAAATTTCAAACTTTTCCAGTGAAAAATAACATAATGGGAATTTATTGAAAATATACTTGCAAAATCTAAATTCAGCAAAAATGCACTCTCTTACATTTTAATATTTTTCTGGAAAACTACTAAAGGGACAATTGTGAAACTTTTAGGAGAAAAAGAGGAAAGTTAGGACCTCATCATAGTAAAATTTCAAAATTTTCCTGTGAAAAATAACATAATAGAAAATTATTGGAAATCTACTTGCAAAATCTAAATTTAGCAAAATTGCACTCTTTTACATTTTAGTATTTTTCTGGAAAACTTCTGAAGGGACAATTGTGAAACTTCTAGAAGAAAAAGACGAAAGTTAGGAGCTCGTCATAGTGAAATTTCAAACTTTTCCAGTGAAAAATAACATAATGGGAATTTATTGAAAATATACTTGCAAAACCTAAATTCAGCAAAAATGCACTCTCTTACATTTTAATATTTTTCTGGAAAACTAGTAAAGGGACAATTGTGAAACTTTTAGGAGACAAAAAGGAAAGTTAAGAGCTCATCATAATAAAATTTCAAAATTTTCCTGTGAAAAATAACATAATAGAAAATTATTGGAAATCTACTTGCAAAATCTAAATTTAGCAAAATTGCACTCTTTTACATTTTAGTATTTTTCTGGAAAACTTCTGAAGGGACAATTGTGAAACTTCTAGAAGAAAAAAAGGAAAGTTAGGAGCTCGTCATAGTGAAATTTCAAACTTTTCCAGTGAAAAATAACATAATGGGAATTTATTGAAAATATACTTGCAAAATCTAAATTCAGCAAAAATGCACTCTCTTACATTTTAATATTTTTCTGGAAAACTACTAAAGGGACAATTGTGAAACTTCTAAAAGAGAAAGAGGAAAGTTAGGAGCTCATCATAGTAAAATTTCAAAATTTTCCTGTGAAAAATAACATAATAGAAAATTATTGGAAATCTACTTGCAAAATCTAAATTTAGCAAAATTGCACTCTTTTACATTTTAGTATTTTTCTGGAAAACTTCTGAAGGGACAATTGTGAAACTTCTAGAAGAAAAAGACGAAAGTTAGGAGCTCGTCATAGTGAAATTTCAAACTTTTCCAGTGAAAAATAACATAATGGGAAATTATTGAAAATCTACTTACAAAATCAAAATTCAGCAAGAGTGCACTCTCTTACATTTTAATATTTTTCTGGAAAACTACTAAAGCGGCAATTGTGAAACTTTTAGGAGAAAAAGAGAAAAGTTAGGAACTCATCATAGTGAGATTTCAAACTTTTCCAGTGAAAAATAACATAATGGGAATTTATTGAAAATATACTTGCAAAATCTAAATTCAGCAAAAGTGCACCCTCTTACATTTTAATATTTTTCTGGAAAACTACTCAAGGGACAATTATGAAACTTTTAAAAGAGGAAGAGGAAAGTTGGGAGTTCATCCTAGTGAAATTTCAAACGTTTCCAGTAAAAAATACCATAATGGGAAATTATTGAAAATCTACTTGCAAAATCTAAATTTAGCAAAAGTGCACCCACTTATATTTTGATATTCTTCTGGAAAACTACTGAAGGAACAATTATGAAACTTTTAGGAGAAAAAAAAGAAAGTTAGGAGCTCATCATAGTAAAATTTCAAAATTTTCCTGTGAAAAATAACATAATAGAAAATTATTGGAAATCTACTTGCAAAATCTAAATTTAGCAAAATTGCACTCTTTTACATTTTAATATTTTTCTGGAAAACTTCTGAAGGGACAATTCTGAAACTTCTAGAAGAAAAAGAGGAAAGTTAGGAGCTCGTCATAGTGAAATTTCAAACTTTTCCAGTGAAAAATAACATAATGGGAATTTATTGAAAATATACTTGCAAAATCTAAATTCAGCAAAAATGCACTCTCTTACATTTTAATATTTTTCTGGAAAACTACCAAAGGGAGAATTGTGAAACTTTTAGAAGAAAAAAGAGGAAAGTTAGGAGCTCATCATAGTGAAATTCCAAACTTTTCCAGTGAAAAATAACATAATGGAAAATTATTGGAAATCTACTTGCAAAATCTAAATTCAGCAAAAGTGCACCCTCTTACACATTTTAATATTTTTCTGGAAAACTACTAAAGGGACAATTGTGAAACTTTTAGGAGAAAAAGAGGAAAGTTAGGAGCTCATCATAGTAAAATTTCAAAATTTTCCTGTGAAAAATAACATAATAGAAAATTATTGGAAATATACTTGCAAAATCTAAATTTAGTAAAATTGCACTCTTTTACATTTTAATATTTTTCTGGAAAACTTCTGAAGGGACAATTCTGAAACTTCTAGAAGAAAAAGAGGAAAGTTAGGAGCTCGTCATAGTGAAATTTCAAACTTTTCCAGTGAAAAATAACATAATGGGAGATTATTGAAAATCGACTTGCAAAATCTAAATTTAGCAAAAGTGCACCCACTTATATTTTGATTTTCTTCTGGAAAACTACTGAAGGAACAATTGTGAAACTTTTAGGAGAAAAAAAGGAAAGTTAGGAGCTCATCATAATAAAATTTCAAAATTTTCCTGTGAAAAATAACATAATAGAAAATTATTGGAAATCTACTTGCAAAATCTAAATTTAGCAAAATTGCACTCTTTTACATTTTAATATTTTTCTGGAAAACTTCTGAAGGGACAATTGTGAAACTTTTAGAAGAAAAAAAAGAGGAAAGTTAGGAGCTCGTTATAGTGAAATTTCAAACTTTTCCAGTGAAAAATACCATAATGGGAAATTATTGAAAATCTACTTGTAAAATCTAAATTTAGCAAAAGTGCACTCTCTTACATTTTGATATTTTTCTGAAAAACTACAAAAAGGAAAAATTATGAAACTTTTAGAAAAAAAAAGAGGAAAGTTAGGAACTCATCATAGTGAAATTTCAAATTTTTCCAGTGAAAAATAACATAATGGGAAATTATTGAAAATCTATTTGCAAAATCTAAATTTAGCAAAATTGCACTCTTTTACATTTTAGTATTTTTCTGGAAAACTTCTGAAGGGACAATTGTGAAACTTCTAGAAGAAAAAGAGGAAAGTTAGAAGCTCGTCATAGTGAAATTTCAAACTTTTCCAGTGAAAAATAACATAATGGGAATTTATTGAAAATATACTTGCAAAATCTAAATTCAGCAAAAATGCACTCTCTTACATTTTAATATTTTTCTGGAAAACTAGTAAAGGGACAATTGTGAAACTTTTAGGAGAAAAAAAGGAAAGTTAAGAGCTCATCATAATAAAATTTCAAAATTTTCCTGTGAAAAATAACATAATAGAAAATTATTGGAAATCTACTTGCAAAATCTAAATTTAGCAAAATTGCACTCTTTTACATTTTAGTATTTTTCTGGAAAACTTCTGAAGGGACAATTGTGAAACTTCTAGAAGAAAAAGACGAAAGTTAGGAGCTCGTCATAGTGAAATTTCAAACTTTTCCAGTGAAAAATAACATAATGGGAATTTATTGAAAATATACTTGCAAAACCTAAATTCAGCAAAAATGCACTCTCTTACATTTTAATATTTTTCTGGAAAACTACTAAAGGGACAATTGTGAAACTTTTAGGAGAAAAAGAGGAAAGTTAGGACCTCATCATAGTAAAATTTCAAAATTTTCCTGTGAAAAATAACATAATAGAAAATTATTGGAAATCTACTTGCAAAATCTAAATTTAGCAAAATTGCACTCTTTTACATTTTAGTATTTTTCTGGAAAACTTCTGAAGGGACAATTGTGAAACTTCTAGAAGAAAAAGACGAAAGTTAGGAGCTCGTCATAGTGAAATTTCAAACTTTTCCAGTGAAAAATAACATAATGGGAATTTATTGAAAATATACTTGCAAAACCTAAATTCAGCAAAAATGCACTCTCTTACATTTTAATATTTTTCTGGAAAACTAGTAAAGGGACAATTGTGAAACTTTTAGGAGACAAAAAGGAAAGTTAAGAGCTCATCATAATAAAATTTCAAAATTTTCCTGTGAAAAATAACATAATAGAAAATTATTGGAAATCTACTTGCAAAATCTAAATTTAGCAAAATTGCACTCTTTTACATTTTAGTATTTTTCTGGAAAACTTCTGAAGGGACAATTGTGAAACTTCTAGAAGAAAAAAAGGAAAGTTAGGAGCTCGTCATAGTGAAATTTCAAACTTTTCCAGTGAAAAATAACATAATGGGAATTTATTGAAAATATACTTGCAAAATCTAAATTCAGCAAAAATGCACTCTCTTACATTTTAATATTTTTCTGGAAAACTACTAAAGGGACAATTGTGAAACTTTTAGGAGAAAAAGAGGAAAGTTAGGACCTCATCATAGTAAAATTTCAAAATTTTCCTGTGAAAAATAACATAATAGAAAATTATTGGAAATCTACTTGCAAAATCTAAATTTAGCAAAATTGCACTCTTTTACATTTTAGTATTTTTCTGGAAAACTTCTGAAGGGACAATTGTGAAACTTCTAGAAGAAAAAGACGAAAGTTAGGAGCTCGTCATAGTGAAATTTCAAACTTTTCCAGTGAAAAATAACATAATGGGAATTTATTGAAAATATACTTGCAAAACCTAAATTCAGCAAAAATGCACTCTCTTACATTTTAATATTTTTCTGGAAAACTACTAAAGGGACAATTGTGAAACTTTTAGGAGAAAAAGAGGAAAGTTAGGAGCTCATCATAGTAAAATTTCAAAATTTTCTTGTGAAAAATAACATAATAGAAAATTATTGGAAATCTACTTGCAAAATCTAAATTTAGCAAAATTGCACTCTTTTACATTTTAGTATTTTTCTGGAAAACTTCTGAAGGGACAATTCTGAAACTTCTAGAAGAAAAAGAGGAAAGTTAGGAGCTCGTCATAGTGAAATTTCAAACGTTTCCAGTGAAAAATAACGTAATGGGAAATTATTGAAAATCTACTTACAAAATCTAAATTCAGCAAAAGTGCACCCTCTTACACATTTTAATATTTTTCTGGAAAACTACTAAAGGGACAATTGTGAAACTTTTAGGAGAAAAAGAGGAAAGTTAGGAGCTCGTCATAGTGAAATTTCAAACTTTTCCAGTGAAAAATAACGTAATGGGAAATTATTGAAAATCGACTTGCAAAATCGAGATTCAGCAAAAGTGCACTCTCTAACATTTTAATATTTTTCTAGAAAACTACTGAAGGAAAAATTGTGAAACTTTTAGAAAAAAAAAGAGGAAAGTGACGGAACTCATCATAGTGAAATTTCAAACTTTTGCAGTGAAAAATAACATAATGGGAAATTATTGAAAATCTACTTGCAAAATCTAAATTCAGCAAAAGTGCACCCTCTTACACATTTTAATATTTTTCTGGAAAACTACTAAAGGGACAATTGTGAAACTTTTAGGAGAAAAAGAGGAAAGTTAGGAGCACATCATAGTGAAAATTCAAACTTTTCCAGTGAAAAATAACATAATGGGAATTTCTTGAAAATCTACTTACAAAATCTAAATTCAGCAAAAATGCACCCTCTTACATTTTAATATTTTTCTGGAAAACTACTAAAGGGACAATTGTGAAACTTCTAAAAGAGAAAGAGGAAAGTTGGGAGTTCATCCTAGTGAAATTTCAAACGTTTCCAGTAAAAAATACCATAATGGGAAATTATTGAAAATCTACTTGCAAAATCTAAATTTAGCAAAATTGCACTCTTTTACATTTTAGTATTTTTCTGGAAAACTTCTGAAGTGACAATTGTGAAACTTCTAGAAGAAAAAGACGAAAGTTAGGAGCTCGTCATAGTGAAATTTCAAACTTTTCCAGTGAAAAATAACATAATGGGAATTTATTGAAAATATACTTGCAAAACCTAAATTCAGCAAAAATGCACTCTCTTACATTTTAATATTTTTCTGGAAAACTACTAAAGGGACAATTGTGAAACTTTTAGGAGAAAAAGAGGAAAGTTAGGAGCTCATCATAGTAAAATTTCAAAATTTTCTTGTGAAAAATAACATAATAGAAAATTATTGAAAATCTACTTGCAAAATCTAAATTTAGCAAAATTGCACTCTTTTACATTTTAGTATTTTTCTGGAAAACTTCTGAAGTGACAATTGTGAAACTTCTAGAAGAAAAAGAGGAAAGTTAGGAGCTCGTCATAGTGAAATTTCAAACGTTTCCAGTGAAAAATAACGTAATGGGAAATTATTGAAAATCTACTTACAAAATCTAAATTCAGCAAAAGTGCACCCTCTTACATTTTAATATTTTTCTGGAAAACTACTAAAGGGACAATTGTGAAACTTCTAAAAGAGAAAGAGGAAAGTTGGGAGTTCATCCTAGTGAAATTTCAAACGTTTCCAGTAAAAAATACCATAATGGGAAATTATTGAAAATCTACTTGCAAAATCTAAATTTAGCAAAATTGCACTCTTTTACATTTTAGTATTTTTCTGGAAAACTTCTGAAGTGACAATTGTGAAACTTCTAGAAGAAAAAGACGAAAGTTAGGAGCTCGTCATAGTGAAATTTCAAACTTTTCCAGTGAAAAATAACATAATGGGAATTTATTGAAAATATACTTGCAAAACCTAAATTCAGCAAAAATGCACTCTCTTACATTTTAATATTTTTCTGGAAAACTACTAAAGGGACAATTGTGAAACTTTTAGGAGAAAAAGAGGAAAGTTAGGAGCTCATCATAGTAAAATTTCAAAATTTTCCTGTGAAAAATAACATAATAGAAAATTATTGAAAATCTACTTGCAAAATCTAAATTTAGCAAAATTGCACTCTTTTACATTTTAGTATTTTTCTGGAAAACTTCTGAAGTGACAATTGTGAAACTTCTAGAAGAAAAAGAGGAAAGTTAGGAGCTCGTCATAGTGAAATTTCAAACGTTTCCAGTGAAAAATAACGTAATGGGAAATTATTGAAAATCTACTTACAAAATCTAAATTCAGCAAAAGTGCACCCTCTTACATTTTAATATTTTTCTGGAAAACTACTAAAGGGACAATTGTGAAACTTCTAAAAGAGAAAGAGGAAAGTTGGGAGTTCATCCTAGTGAAATTTCAAACGTTTCCAGTAAAAAATACCATAATGGGAAATTATTGAAAATCTACTTGCAAAATCTAAATTTAGCAAAATTGCACTCTTTTACATTTTAGTATTTTTCTGGAAAACTTCTGAAGTGACAATTGTGAAACTTCTAGAAGAAAAAGAGGAAAGTTAGGAGCTCGTCATAGTGAAATTTCAAACTTTTCCAGTGAAAAATAACATAATGGGAATTTATTGAAAATATACTTGCAAAATCTAAATTCAGCAAAAATGCACTCTCTTACATTTTAATATTTTTCTGGAAAACTAGTAAAGGGACAATTGTGAAACTTTTAGGAGACAAAAAGGAAAGTTAAGAGCTCATCATAGTAAAATTTCAAAATTTTCCTGTGAAAAATAACATAATAGAAAATTATTGGAAATCTACTTGCAAAATCTAAATTTAGCAAAATTGCACTCTTTTACATTTTAGTATTTTTCTGGAAAACTTCTGAAGGGACAATTGTGAAACTTCTAGAAGAAAAAGAGGAAAGTTAGGAGCTCGTCATAGTGAAATTTCAAACTTTTCCAGTGAAAAATAACATAATGGGAATTTATTGAAAATATACTTGCAAAATCTAAATTCAGCAAAAATGCACTCTCTTACATTTTAATATTTTTCTGGAAAACTACCAAAGGGAGAATTGTGAAACTTTTAGGAGAAAAAGAGGAAAGTTAGGAGCACATCATAGTGAAATTTCAAACTTTTCCAGTGAAAAATAACATAATGGGAATTTATTGAAAATATACTTGCAAAATCTAAATTCAGCAAAAGTGCACCCTCTTACATTTTAATATTTTTCTGGAAAACTACTCAAGGGACAATTATGAAACTTTTAAAAGAGGAAGAGGAAAGTTGGGAGTTCATCCTAGTGAAATTTCAAACGTTTCCAGTAAAAAATACCATAATGGGAAATTATTGAAAATCTACTTGCAAAATCTAAATTTAGCAAAAGTGCACCCACTTATATTTTGATATTCTTCTGGAAAACTACTGAAGGAACAATTATGAAACTTTTAGGAGAAAAAAAAGAAAGTTAGGAGCTCATCATAGTAAAATTTCAAAATTTTCCTGTGAAAAATAACATAATAGAAAATTATTGGAAATCTACTTGCAAAATCTAAATTTAGCAAATTGCACTCTTTTACATTTTAATATTTTTCTGGAAAACTTCTGAAGGGACAATTCTGAAACTTCTAGAAGAAAAAGAGGAAAGTTAGGAGCTCGTCATAGTGAAATTTCAAACTTTTCCAGTGAAAAATAACATAATGGGAATTTATTGAAAATATACTTGCAAAATCTAAATTCAGCAAAAATGCACTCTCTTACATTTTAATATTTTTCTGGAAAACTACCAAAGGGAGAATTGTGAAACTTTTAGAAGAAAAAAGAGGAAAGTTAGGAGCTCATCATAGTGAAATTCCAAACTTTTCCAGTGAAAAATAACATAATGGAAAATTATTGGAAATCTACTTGCAAAATCTAAATTCAGCAAAAGTGCACCCTCTTACACATTTTAATATTTTTCTGGAAAACTACTAAAGGGACAATTGTGAAACTTTTAGGAGAAAAAGAGGAAAGTTAGGAGCTCATCATAGTAAAATTTCAAAATTTTCCTGTGAAAAATAACATAATAGAAAATTATTGGAAATATACTTGCAAAATCTAAATTTAGTAAAATTGCACTCTTTTACATTTTAATATTTTTCTGGAAAACTTCTGAAGGGACAATTCTGAAACTTCTAGAAGAAAAAGAGGAAAGTTAGGAGCTCGTCATAGTGAAATTTCAAACTTTTCCAGTGAAAAATAACATAATGGGAGATTATTGAAAATCGACTTGCAAAATCTAAATTTAGCAAAAGTGCACCCACTTATATTTTGATTTTCTTCTGGAAAACTACTGAAGGAACAATTGTGAAACTTTTAGGAGAAAAAAAGGAAAGTTAGGAGCTCATCATAATAAAATTTCAAAATTTTCCTGTGAAAAATAACATTAATAGAAAATTATTGGAAATCTACTTGCAAAATCTAAATTTAGCAAAATTGCACTCTTTTACATTTTAATATTTTTCTGGAAAACTTCTGAAGGGACAATTGTGAAACTTTTAGAAGAAAAAAAAGAGGAAAGTTAGGAGCTCGTTATAGTGAAATTTCAAACTTTTCCAGTGAAAAATACCATAATGGGAAATTATTGAAAATCTACTTGTAAAATCTAAATTTAGCAAAAGTGCACTCTCTTACATTTTGATATTTTTCTGAAAAACTACAAAAAGGAAAAATTATGAAACTTTTAGAAAAAAAAAGAGGAAAGTTAGGAACTCATCATAGTGAAATTTCAAATTTTTCCAGTGAAAAATAACATAATGGGAAATTATTGAAAATCTATTTGCAAAATCTAAATTTAGCAAAATTGCACTCTTTTACATTTTAGTATTTTTCTGGAAAACTTCTGAAGGGACAATTGTGAAACTTCTAGAAGAAAAAGAGGAAAGTTAGAAGCTCGTCATAGTGAAATTTCAAACTTTTCCAGTGAAAAATAACATAATGGGAATTTATTGAAAATATACTTGCAAAATCTAAATTCAGCAAAAATGCACTCTCTTACATTTTAATATTTTTCTGGAAAACTACTAAAGGGACAATTGTGAAACTTTCAGGAGAAAAAGAGGAAAGTTAGGACCTCATCATAGTAAAATTTCAAAATTTTCCTGTGAAAAATAACATAATAGAAAATTATTGGAAATCTACTTGCAAAATCTAAATTTAGCAAAATTGCACTCTTTTACATTTTAGTATTTTTCTGGAAAACTTCTGAAGGGACAATTGTGAAACTTCTAGAAGAAAAAGACGAAAGTTAGGAGCTCGTCATAGTGAAATTTCAAACTTTTCCAGTGAAAAATAACATAATGGGAATTTATTGAAAATATACTTGCAAAACCTAAATTCAGCAAAAATGCACTCTCTTACATTTTAATATTTTTCTGGAAAACTAGTAAAGGGACAATTGTGAAACTTTTAGGAGACAAAAAGGAAAGTTAAGAGCTCATCATAATAAAATTTCAAAATTTTCCTGTGAAAAATAACATAATAGAAAATTATTGGAAATCTACTTGCAAAATCTAAATTTAGCAAAATTGCACTCTTTTACATTTTAGTATTTTTCTGGAAAACTTCTGAAGGGACAATTGTGAAACTTCTAGAAGAAAAAAAGGAAAGTTAGGAGCTCGTCATAGTGAAATTTCAAACTTTTCCAGTGAAAAATAACATAATGGGAATTTATTGAAAATATACTTGCAAAATCTAAATTCAGCAAAAATGCACTCTCTTACATTTTAATATTTTTCTGGAAAACTACTAAAGGGACAATTGTGAAACTTTTAGGAGAAAAAGAGGAAAGTTAGGACCTCATCATAGTAAAATTTCAAAATTTTCCTGTGAAAAATAACATAATAGAAAATTATTGGAAATCTACTTGCAAAATCTAAATTTAGCAAAATTGCACTCTTTTACATTTTAGTATTTTTCTGGAAAACTTCTGAAGGGACAATTGTGAAACTTCTAGAAGAAAAAGACGAAAGTTAGGAGCTCGTCATAGTGAAATTTCAAACTTTTCCAGTGAAAAATAACATAATGGGAATTTATTGAAAATATACTTGCAAAACCTAAATTCAGCAAAAATGCACTCTCTTACATTTTAATATTTTTCTGGAAAACTACTAAAGGGACAATTGTGAAACTTTTAGGAGAAAAAGAGGAAAGTTAGGAGCTCATCATAGTAAAATTTCAAAATTTTCTTGTGAAAAATAACATAATAGAAAATTATTGGAAATCTACTTGCAAAATCTAAATTTAGCAAAATTGCACTCTTTTACATTTTAGTATTTTTCTGGAAAACTTCTGAAGGGACAATTCTGAAACTTCTAGAAGAAAAAGAGGAAAGTTAGGAGCTCGTCATAGTGAAATTTCAAACGTTTCCAGTGAAAAATAACGTAATGGGAAATTATTGAAAATCTACTTACAAAATCTAAATTCAGCAAAAGTGCACCCTCTTACACATTTTAATATTTTTCTGGAAAACTACTAAAGGGACAATTGTGAAACTTTTAGGAGAAAAAGAGGAAAGTTAGGAGCTCGTCATAGTGAAATTTCAAACTTTTCCAGTGAAAAATAACGTAATGGGAAATTATTGAAAATCGACTTGCAAAATCGAGATTCAGCAAAAGTGCACTCTCTAACATTTTAATATTTTTCTAGAAAACTACTGAAGGGAAAATTGTGAAACTTTTAGAAAAAAAAAGAGGAAAGTGAGGAACTCATCATAGTGAAATTTCAAACTTTTGCAGTGAAAAATAACATAATGGGAAATTATTGAAAATCTACTTGCAAAATCTAAATTCAGCAAAAGTGCACCCTCTTACACATTTTAATATTTTTCTGGAAAACTACTAAAGGGACAATTGTGAAACTTTTAGGAGAAAAAGAGGAAAGTTAGGAGCACATCATAGTGAAAATTCAAACTTTTCCAGTGAAAAATAACATAATGGGAATTTCTTGAAAATCTACTTACAAAATCTAAATTCAGCAAAAATGCACCCTCTTACATTTTAATATTTTTCTGGAAAACTACTAAAGGGACAATTGTGAAACTTCTAAAAGAGAAAGAGGAAAGTTGGGAGTTCATCCTAGTGAAATTTCAAACGTTTCCAGTAAAAAATACCATAATGGGAAATTATTGAAAATCTACTTGCAAAATCTAAATTTAGCAAAATTGCACTCTTTTACATTTTAGTATTTTTCTGGAAAACTTCTGAAGTGACAATTGTGAAACTTCTAGAAGAAAAAGAGGAAAGTTAGGAGCTCGTCATAGTGAAATTTCAAACTTTTCCAGTGAAAAATAACATAATGGGAATTTATTGAAAATATACTTGCAAAATCTAAATTCAGCAAAAGTGCACCCTCTTACATTTTAATATTTTTCTGGAAAACTACTAAAGGGACAATTGTGAAACTTTTAGGAGAAAAAGAGGAAAGTTAGGAGCTCATCATAGTAAAATTTCAAAATTTTCTTGTGAAAAATAACATAATAGAAAATTATTGAAAATCTACTTGCAAAATCTAAATTTAGCAAAATTGCACTCTTTTACATTTTAGTATTTTTCTGGAAAACTTCTGAAGTGACAATTGTGAAACTTCTAGAAGAAAAAGAGGAAAGTTAGGAGCTCGTCATAGTGAAATTTCAAACGTTTCC